>PVIY010039115.1:0-23362 GCA_004026745.1 Myrmecophaga tridactyla
AGATTTGTGATCAGGATTAATGAGATAATTTCTAGCATAGTGGAAAAGCATACAAGGGGTCTGCAAAGTTTTTCTGTAAAGGGCCAGATAGCAAATGGCCCTTCACAGGACCACAAATGGTCTTTGGGGGCCATATGTTTCTGCTGCAACTACTCAGCTCTGTCCTGGTAGCACAAAAGCAGCCATAGACAATTCATAAATAAATGGGATATTTATTTATGTTCCAATAAAATGTTATTGTGGTGGGCCACATTTGGCCCATGGGCCATATTGAGCCAATCCCAGATAGCAGAGAGGAAATCCAAACTGGTAAGGAGGATGAATAGGAGCTGAGGATAGGCCTTGATGGCGCCTTCTAGGTCTTTAACTACTCTAATTCTTTCCCATCTTATGAAATTCTATCCCAATGCTGATCAGTGATCATCAGAGCCTGGTGTATCAGCAACCATCCAGATCTTTGAAGTAACCATGAAGTGATTTTCCCACCATCTCTGTGCTCATGACATCTGATAGTGACTCCTGTAGAGTCAGCTTGTGCCAGATGGAATGTTTTTGATGTTGCCAGCCTTTTTTTTTTTAACCTTAGGTCATTTGGCCTGATCTTCTCAAACAGGAAGTGTCTCTCTCATGATTCTTCTTCCCAACATAGAACTGAAGGAGAAAGGTATCTGCAATCAGTCACTGAGGCTTTACACCTGCTGGAATATGGGGGTAAATGCCTCTTTTTGCTTTGCCTTGCCATGGAAGAGGTTAGAGTAAGCTGCTGACAGGGGCCTCCAGAAGACAGCAAGCTTGGAAGGAACCCCCCTCAGCCCCAAAATACTTGAATGTTGGGATTCAGGGATGTTAAGTCAGATGTATTTTTAGTCCTGAAGGCAAAGTAAATGATTAATTTATCTGGATTCTTAGCTTTACAATCTCTGTTTGTCTCTCAGCTTTATCCCATTTTTCACAGAGACTAAATTCTTCCACACCTTAGTTTGCTGGTGCTCCTATGACTAATACAACACACTAGTTGACTTAACAAGAGGAATTTATTGTCTCCTGGTTTTGGAGGCTAGAAGTCCAAAATCAAGGTGTTGGTAAGACTGGGCTCTCTCCCTGAGGTCTCCGTGTTCTCGGGGTGGCTAGTCTTGGGGTTCCTTGACTTCTTGCCATCTCATGGTGATCTCTCTCTCCTTGGCCTGCTCTTCTGGTTTCCACTGACTTCCTGCTTCTCTGTATGGCGTTCACTGATTTCTGGCTTCACTTTATAAGACTCCACTAATGCTGATTAAGGCCCATTCTTATTCAATTTGACCACACCTAAGTAGGATTTTAGAAGATCCTATTCACAATTGAGTTCACACCTTAATGTTAACACATTCAAAGGATCCTATTTACAAATGGATTCACAACCACAGGAACATGGATCAAGATTAAGAACATGTCTTTTGTTGGGGTATATGAGTTAAAAGACCACACTACCTAAAGTTACAGTATATTCTTATTCATGTTCAGTTTCTCTCTCTATGAGCTACATGAAGGCAGAGATTTTGTCTTATTCTTTACTGTATATGTACGGTTTATAACAGTGCCTGTGTAGAACAGGAACCCAATAAATATTTACTGAATAAAGGACTGACTGGTTAAATTCTTTTCACCTCAGCCTAGGCATCATTTTCTTCAGGAGATCTTCTTTCACTCCCACGTTGTGGTTAGTTACTCAGGTTTGGCACATCTCTGCTTTCCTATCTTGTGCTTGCCTACAGCCTGCCTACTTATCCCTCTCCTTGGGGCTAGGGTCTCTGCCTTGGTCATCATTTTATCCCTGGAGCTTAGAACAAAGATCTGGTACATGGCAATGGTCACTAAATATTTTCTGAAAATATGAGTATATATTCAGTGTATGGTCAACTGATTCTGGGAGGAATGACTTTTGCTAGCAAGCAAAGGGGAGAAACAAATATAGAGAAATGTGAAAAAAGAAGATGCCCTTATGCACATTTAGTTTGCTCATACAGTCCTGTTCTATGAAAACTGAAATTTTTACTTTTAGTTGGTGGAACTAAATTACCCAAGATAATTAAAAAATTGTCCCTATAGGGTGAATGACACAAATAAATGAGAACGACTGGTGTTTAGGTGTGAATTATACCCCCAAAGATACTCAGCAGCTCATGTAAAAGTTATACCAGGTTTCTCTTAGTTACTGTATTTATGATGTGGACTTGAATTCAGGACTCTAAATATAGTTTCAAGAGCCCCAGGTGATTCCTAGGAATCATGGTCAAAAGCTTATCTCACATATTTAATCAAGCTCCCATTTCATCCTGTCCCTTTTTTATTGGCTTGTTTTGATCTGCTTTTATCTGGATAAACCAGGAGCAAGGAACATTTTATTAAAGATATCCTTATTAAAGGTTGAAAACAACCACCTATGACTTCTAGTACAAATCATGGTCAAAGCAGTTCTTACAATGCAATTTTATTGAGATGTATTCATGTACCATATAATCATCCAAAGGTTACAATCGATGGCTCACAGTATCCTCGTATAGTTATGCATTCATCACCACAATCAATTTTAGAACATTTTCATTACTCCAAAATAAAAATAAAAATAAAAAAGAATACCCAAAATATCCCATACCCCTTATCCCTTCTATAATATATTTCTTTATTTTTGTCTTTATTTTCTTACTCATCTGCCCATATACAGGATAAAGGGAGTGTCAGTCCTAAGTTTTGACAATTACGTTGTCACACCATGAAAGCTGTATAGTTATACACTCATCATCAAGAATCAAGGCTACTGGCTTACTGGTCAACCATTTCAGGTATTTCCTTGTAGCTATTCTAATACACTAGAAACTAAAAAAGAATATCTAAGCTATTCTAATACACTAAAAACTAAAAAGGAATCTCTACATAATGCATAAGAATTATCTCCAGAATGACCTCTCCACTCTATTTAAAGTCTCTCAGCCACTGAAACTTTATTTTGTTTCATTTCTCTTCCTCCTTTTTGTCAAGAAGGCTTTCTCACTCCCACAATGCCAGCGCTAGGCTCATCCCTGGGAGTCAGGTCCCATTCATTTTGGGGGCGTGAATTTATTTGCAGAGTTGGTCAAAGCAGTTTTTTGCCCTTTCTTTTTCTCTTCATTTTTTCTTCTTCCTCTTTTTTTTTTAATTGGAGACTGAGACCTCACAGGAGAATGGAAATAGCATCCATGACAGTAATTACATCACTTGGTAGTGAGACTGCAAACTGAGGTCAGTGCTGAGGTCAGCCCCTATTCCAGAGAAGAGAATGGTAAATGCAAAGTCGTGCTACTTTCAAGGAGTCTAAAGCTCTTGTTTAGTTTCGGGAAAAAGACTAAGCTCATAGTGTTAAGATGTAATCTGTACCATTGAATTCTAGGTGAAAAGATTCAAAAGAATTGCAGAAATGAATGACTAATGAAGTAATGAATTTTTCATACCTCTGCACAATTTCCACTTTTATGCTGCAAGGCTGGAAATGTGGATAACTAAAGCAGTTAATATCAGCCTTATTAGTTACATCTGGCATGGGAGAGTAAATGATATGATCATCTAAATGCTTGGCATACTGCCTGAAGCACAGTAAATAGTCAGTAAATGCTAGTTCCTGATTTTTATGTTGTTATTATTATTGCTACTATTTACTGAGTTCTTATGAGCTAGCCAATGTTCTAGGGCTTTGTATTTCTTCACCGATTTAATTCTTACAACAAACTTATTAAAAGCAGATATTCTTATCCTTTCTAATCTACATTTGAGGAAACTGAGACAGAGAGGGCAAGATCACACAACTGGTAAGTGGTGATGCCAGACCATTATCATCAGAAACAACATCATCATCACCATCATCAGTTACATTGGTTTTGGGGAATATCTAAGGAGCAGGATTTTTGAATAGCTATGAAACAGAATAGGACTTTTGTTTGAGAGGATTTTTAAATAAGATGTATTCAAATTAGAAAGCAAATATGAGTTAATTATAGCATAACTGGAAAATGCAAAAAACTGTAAAAAAGGAAATGAACCTTGCTCATTATCCCATTCTAGCAAACAGATTTGTATCATAATACCAATACTAGTGGAAGCAAATACCAAAAGAATTTATTTAGTGCCTTCTCAAGGGTCTTTTCTAAAAATGATAGCGATCTTTCTCTACATCCATCACTTCATTTTGTGCTCCTTTTACCACTTATTGGTTGTATTGCAATTTACCTGTGTACACTTACTTCAATTTGGTTATCTCTTTCAGGAAAAGACTCACTCCTGAGGGACAGCTCCTTTATCCCATCATCTTTTTTCTACTTTGCTTAATGTCTGATACATAGAAAGTGCTCAGAAAAAAATAAATTAAAAGATTGATTTAAATACACACATTCACCGTCATAAGTGTATACTCTGTCTTCCTCTAAGCCTTCCCCAAAGGACTTCAAAGAATTACAAGATGCAGGAATGGTGATATCTATTAGATTCACATTTTTCTTGCTTATTTGGCTTGTGCAGAAGACAAACAGAAGTTACAGAATGCCTATGGGTTATCGTAAGCTTAATCATATGGTGATTCTAATTGTAGCAGCTATTCCAGAGGTAGTGCCTTTACTGAAACAAATCACATAGACCCTGGCACTGCATATGCGGTGATTGACCTGGCAAATGCTTTTTTCTTTATACCAATTTGTAAGTGCTGCCAGTAAATGTTTGTTTCTATCTGGCAGGGCCAAAAATATCCCTTCTTAGCGTAGGCTCAGGGCTGTGTCAACTCTTCTGTCTGTCACAATACAAGCTGCAGAGATTGTGATCATCTTGACATTCTAAAGAATATCACACAGTAGTTCACTACCTCAATGGTATTTATGCTGAAAGTACTTGAATAGCAGGCACTTAAGATGTTTCACTAAGATACAGATGAGCCACCCATTCCTGGAATTGATTACTGAATCATTTAGGATCAAGTCATGAAAACAGACCTAAGTTATTTTATCAGAGAGAATTTAGCACAAAGAATTGCTTAAGGAGGATAGAGAATTGAAAAAGTTAACAGGGAACCCTGAGGTATCACAGAGGTAGTACCTGCCGGTAGTGAGTCCCATTCTTAGAAAGCAAAGGAAAGAGTTGAAATTATTAGAATTGAGAAACTCAGAGGAGGAATCTTTTAGAGCTGGGCCTGGGTCTCTGAGGAGGTCGAGGTTATGTAGTGCTTGTGTTTCAGGGTTTGGAGGATGGTCCGGCAGAGTTGATATCAACCCTTGAGGAGGGGAGAGTAAGAGAAAGCACATTAGGAAGCATGCTACCTAAATGATAGGCCACAAAATGAGGGGTCATTCCAAGCTATGGGAATATCAGTTAGACTTCCAACGGTGAGAAATTTATTTGACAGGAATGGGTTAAGGAAGTAAATATATAAGAGGAAATGACATTCAAGAAAGCTTAAGGTATACTTCATGCAGATAATGCTCTTTATTATTCAACTTTAAGACCCTTGTTGATAGAGATCAAAAGCCTACAGAAAACAAAGAGCTAGACAATAGAAATACAATTGGTGGTCCCTGGAGGCAGAGGCAGCCACACTTGGGCCTAGCAAACTGTGGAAAGTGCAGAGAAACTTTGGAGGTAGACAGAACACAGTTCAAATCTCAGTTTTGTCATAAGCTGTGACATTACTCAAGCTAATTAACTTCTCCATATAGCAGTTTTTCCATAAGTAGGATTATTATTATCACCATCACACCTTGAGTTCTATAGAGTTAAAATCAAAATGCCATTATGCCTCCTACTCTTATACCACATTTCATTTGGGTCCTCTCCTCCCTTAAAGCTTTGAATTATTATAACCATGAACACCTGTCTACTTCTCAGCTTTAATAATTGTTTGTGACTCCCTTTTTTTCTCCAACAGATGTCTGGATTTTGGATTTATTTAGCGTGAACACCTGAAACTGCCTCACTTTCTCGATATCCAAAAACCCAAATTTGAAATTAAAAAGGGTGAGAGTGCTAACAGGCCAATGCCTGATTGAAATTTTCTCTAAGAGAATGACAGAGTCTCAATGAGAGATAAATAATAACAACCAGTAGAATAATGCCGTCCTAAGGACAAGAGGGAAGTAAAGTGAAGACGTGGAATTCAGAAAAAGTGGGCTTCTGTAAACTTTACAAAAAAGTCAGAGAAGAATTTGTCATGGTGTCTCTAGGCATTTCCCAAAGGGGTTCCAATTCCAAGTGACCAAGGTTCTTTCCTTCTAGAGAAGTCAAAGGTCATTCTTCAGCTTGCCAAAGCTTGTTGAAAATATCTTGTTTGACTCATTCAATATTCACCAGGCATCTTCTTCTCATTTGCTTTCCTTGGCAGACTTACACCCTAGGAAAGAAGTGCCCTCTGCTAATGTGGCAGTTCATAAACCAGATCCTTCTCTCATTATGATTTGGTAAATTGCAATTGATTTTTTGTTACCAATCAGTCTGTGTGAATTTGGGTAATAATGTTATACTGATATCTGAGCTGGGGCAGGACTAGCATTGAACTAATCAGGGTTAGTTTTCCATATCAATGGCATATACAGGGGTTTATTAAAGGGCCCTGCAAGTCCTTCTAACCACAAATTATCTTTCCCACCTATCTGTCATACTGCCTGAAACACCACCAGTAAGTTTATACCATTAGAAATTCATTTCAGAAGTTGTTATAATGTAAGTCCAATTCAACCTCACAAACACTTATTGGGTGTTCTAGTTTGCAAGCTGCCAGAATGCAGTATACCAAAAACTGATTGGATTTTAAAAAGAGGAATTTATTAAGTTGCAAGTTTGCAGTTCTAAGGCTGTGAAAATGTCCAAATTATAAATGTCCAATCTGAGGCAATCAGGGAAAGATACCCTGGTTCAAGAAGGCCAATGATGTTCAGGGTTTCTGTCTCAATGGGAAAGGCATATGGCAGACACGATGACATCTGTTAGCTTTCTCTCCAGGCTTCTTGTTTTATGAAGTTTTGGGGGCATTTTCCTTCTTCATCTCCAAAGGTTTCTGGCTGCATGGGTTCTAAAGCTTTTTCCAAAATGGTTCCCTCTTAAAGGGTTCCAGCTAGCAAATCCAACCTTGAATGGGTGGAGACACATCTCCATGGAAACCATCTAATCAAAAGTTACCACCCACAACTGGTTGGGTCATTTCTCCATGGAAACAATAAAAACAGACTCCACCCAGCAATATTGAATAAGGATTAAAGGACATGGCTTTTCTGGGTACACCAGAGACTCAAACTGGCACATTGGTTGAACCTTTAGTATAAGACATTCTGATGGATACTCTAAGTGATGGAAAACTAAAGCATAAAAATAAAAGCTATTTTGACATTAAAGTTATTTTGCCTTTCTCAAGAGCCACACAACAAATTGTGAGGAAGAAGCACAATGAAAAGATGCCCAAAGGAATGATAAAGGCTGTTATTCAATAAAAATTCAAAGTACTAAGTGATCAATGTGTGCTGGTACAGACAGACCTAGGACTTGAATTGGGACTTCAAAGATAGACAAGAAAGGGGAAAAGAAATGTAACAAAATAAGCTATCATTGACTAAGAGAATTCAAATAGAGTCGAGAGGCTACTCTTAAGCAAGCTTTAGCTAGATATTATTGATTACCACTGTTTTGCCAAACCCCAACCAGAACCATTCCTGTCAACCCTAAAGAACACCTATGGCTCTATCTGAGATTCTACAAAAGTTTCATGCACTCTGAACAGTGAATAAAAAAGTATTTGCAAAGTCCCCTTAGGGGAATGGTGAGAAAGAGGGAAAGTTCAACTTCCCCATATGGAGAAAGCCTGATATTCTCACAGTGAGGACAACAAAATCAATAGGCTAAACCCTCAATTTTGGGGTTTGTTCATATGAAACATATCCCTGCAAAGGATAGACTAAGCCTACTTAAAATCAGGCCTAAGAGTCACCCACAGAGAACCTCTTTTGTTGCTCAGATGTGGTCTGTCAGCCAACTGGGCAAGCAAACTTACTGCCCTCCCCCTTTCTACGTGAGACATGACTCCCAAGGGTGTAAACCTCCCTGGTAGTGTGGGATAGAAATCCTAGAATGAGCTGGGACTCAACATCAAGGAATTGAGGAAACCTTCTTGACTGAAAGGGGGAAGAGAGGAATGAGACAAAATAAAGTGTCAATAGCTGAGAGTTTCAAATAAATTTGAGAGGTTATCCTGGAGGTTATTCTTACACATTATATAGATAACCCCTTTTTAGTTTTATTAGAGAGACTACAGGGAATTGCCTGAAATGGTAGAGCTGTACCCCAGTAACTGTGTTTCTTTAAGATGATTGTATAATGATATAGCTTTCACAAGTGACTGTGTGATTGTGAAAACTTTGTTCTCATGCTCCTTTAATCTACAGTATGGACAGATGAATAAAAAATATGGATTAAAAATTAAATAAATAATAGTTAAAATATATTGGGTAGAGAGAAATACCAGTGGTCAATGAGAGGGAGGGGTAAGGAGTATGGTATGCATGAGATTTTTCTTTTTTCTTTTTATTTCATTTTCTGGAGTGATGTAAATGTTCTGAGAAATGATCATGGTGATGAATATAAAACTATGTGATGATATTGGGAGCCACTGATTGCATACGAAGTATGGAATGTTCATATGTTAAGAATGTTCGTATTGCAGGTTGATTGATCTTATTAATAAATTTTTTTTTTTAAAGTTTCATGTACTAAGATTACTTCCAGAAACCTACAACCTCCAGATGTGTTCCTAAACCAGATAAGTCCTGAAACCAAAGGGGCCAGCCTCTCCAGAACAACAACTAGTTCATCCCCCATCCCATATTATCAACACCCCTTTTGAACACAAAAGATCTAGAAAGGACATAGCCCAAATACCCCTAAAGATTGGGATAAGGATCAAAGGAGAAGGAGGAGTTGTAACAGAAAAGAGAGGATTTAACAAATGAGTATGACTGCTGAGTCATTATATTGATATTTCTTTTAGTCTCCAGTGTCTTGAAACAGCTAGAAGGAAAAATCTAAAATTGTGGAACAGTAACCCATACCAAACTCTGAAATCTATTCTATAATAATACTTGTTGCAATGTGCTTTGAAATTTATTGCTTTTTTGTATATGTGTTATATATATATACATATAATAAAAACTGTTTTTTCAAAAACGTAGCCATAGATCTGACTATATTTCAATAAAACTTTATTTGCAAAAAAAAAGATAGACCAAGTAACATTAGTGATCATAAACAATTAAGGTTTGATCTGCTAATTAGATATCCAGTCTCTTAGGAAAGAAGAGAAAGACTTAGAATGGAGTTGATGGGCCAGCCCTTGAAGACTAAATAAGGGACAAGCTGAGGTAGGAGGGCCCAGAACAAATACCTAGGGTCCTGAACTGTGAAGTAGCCAAAAAGATTGGGGGCTGCTGGTTGGTGTACAAATCTGTCTGACTATTTGCACAGGGATGCCAGGGCTTTGTGGGATTGTGCCCTATAGGTTTCTTGGCTTCCTTGACACTTCACTTGAGTAAGTGTCAGGATGAATGGTGGAATGGCCCTAGGCATAACTCAGTGAAGTCCTTGGAAATCCTTAAGAGAAAAGCAAACCAGAAATGGCCACTGTTAAGATTTTGTAAGCAATTCAGTACAAAACACACTGTAAAACGGGACTGACTGTCCTTAACATTTTCCAAAGGAAAATAACTAACGTTGAAATATTTGGTATTGCTTGACAGGAAGGGAGAATGTTGTTTCTAGTTTTCCATTCAACATGACACTGAAATTAGAGTTTTCACAGTTTAAACTTTCTTTGTGTTGAAATCATCCTTGTCGTGGGGGGTGGTGGGAGGAAGCAGTGATGACCCAAAAGGAACTCAGGAGGGCTTTCAGTCATTATACTCAGGCCATTATCATTCTTTTCTTACTCCTCTAAAGGGAGCTGAAGCTTCCACATCAGGTATGAATGAGTCATCCTTTCTCCCAGGGCCTCCAGCTGGGATTTGCAGGCTGCCTTTGCAGCAGCTATTCTGTTAGTCATTCATAAAAAAGCATACTGGAAAAGCTGAAGGGAAATGCTTGGATGAACAAGTGATTAAATTTCTATTTTCATGGCAGAGAACCTGCTTGCTTGCTCACAAAATCAGCCTTCTTCAGTACCAGGCACCCTAAGGGCACTTAATAAATGCTTGTTGATTGACTGACAGAAGAATCTGCTGGGTCCTTCAACCTTGGTGTTGAAACTGAATTTTCAGATATGATTATGCGGCTGGTATACAGAGATTTGTGTCTACTTACTCCTCCCTGTCAGGGAATGTCAACTCGGAATCATCAGATTTAGATAAAGAGGTTAATAACATTACCGGTGCTGGGCCTGCTATCATGAACATTCAGAAAGGCAAATGAATACAGCCCTTTATGGAGCTTTATCTTCTGGGGCACAGGTGGGGTTCAATGGAAAGAAAGCTGAATGATCTAGGAATCATTCTGTTTTGCTCCAGGAAGCCCTCACAGATCTTTCAGTCTATTTAATGATGGCTAGAGAAAGGAATAAAAATATCTCCCTACCTGCCAGAAATGTATGAGGAGCAATTAAGACCAAAGAAAAGATGTTAGTCCCAGAGGCTTCTGGCTTGAGGCAAAATATATATCACCCTTGCTCTTGCCTCCAATTAGCTGGGGATAGGGAATCTGAGCTCCAGAGGGGGATGGTGAATTAGCCAGCGAGGTCTATGAAGAATGGTCTAAGCCCCTTTTTCTTCTGTCTTCTCTTGGGTGATTTCTATGGCTTTACCTACCATCCGTGTATCAATGACTCTTGTATTTCTATCTCCAGCCTTAAGCTCCTATCTCATATTACTATTTGGTGCTTTATAATTCCATGTAAAGATCCAATAGGCATTTCAAACTTCACATTCAAGTGGGAACTATTGACTGTCACCCCAAACCTGCCCCTCCCTAGACTCCACCAGGAGGTTCCACAATTCCTTACATCCAGTTCACTAGCAACACCTTTAACTGTGTCTCTTCTCCCTTCTCTCCATGTTCAAGATCAATATCCCTGTACAAATCACGGTCCTCTCTCACTGGGTCAACAATAATAATTGAGCTGGTTTTCCTTTTTTTGCTTTTGATTCTGTTGACTTATTCTCTAAATAGAAGTTAATATGTAATTTTAAAAACACAAATCAGATCTTATCAGCTTCTCCCTTGCTAAAATTATCCACTGGCTTTGCATTGTCCTTTGAATGACATCCAATACCCCACTGTGGCAATAGGTTCCTACCTGATCTGACCTATCTCATTCTACTTCTCCCTTCTCATTCTGGTCTCCCTCAGTTCCTCCAAATACACCAAGTTCTTACCACTCTCAGATCTTTGCTCTTGCTGTTGCCTCTGCTGGAATGCTTTTCCTTACCACTCCACGCAGCTGTCTCTTTCCCACCTTTTAGGTCTTCACTCTAAGGTCACTACCCTGAGAAGCCATTTCTGAATGCCTTTTCTAAAGTAGAGTTCCCCTGCCCATCCCCAACCCACGGGCAACACAGCACTCCATTTAATTCTTTTGAAAAAGTAAACACCAAACAAAGTTATCCAGCTTATCTGTTGACTTGTTTGTTGAATTTTCATCCTCTCCTCCCTCTTTCCATGTAAAGTGTAAGTGCCATGTAAGTAAGGGCCTTTTCTGTCTTCAAAGAGGCAACATGGAGGCCTTTGCATTCTGGAGTTAGAGTTCTTGGATTCCAAGCTCAGCTTTGACACTTCCTAGGTGTGTGACCCTGGGAAGGTTGATTAACCTCTCTGTTCCTCCTTGTCCTCATTGGTAAAATGGTGGCAATAAAAGTACTGAGAGTACAGTTGGACATAATGGTAACTTCTTAGTAAGGCTTAGCATCACTGTTGTTCTCCACTGTCACACACAGTACTTGCTTAGCATGCATTTGTTGAAAGACCAGTCACTTAATTTTATTTATTCAAGGAACAGTCTGCTATGTCACAGAGCAGCTTTTAGAATATGTGTGGAAAGGGGCTACTGCCAAGGGGCTGAGAGAGAACAGTCGTGTCATTCTCACAAGCCTGTTTAGAAGCTGACTGGGTAGGGCTGCAGTTGCCAAGAGAGATAGGAGACTGTGTTAAAATAGAGAACGATAAACAGAAGCCAGAGTTTATTTTGTTCTTACTCTCTGCTAAATACTGTGACCCACTTTTCTATTTCTTTCCCCTCAAAATTGCTGAAACATTTAATGTGAAGTTATAGTATGAAACCCTTCTTACTGTCCTGCCATACCATGCACCTCATACTACAGAAGCTGTACACAACCCCTTCCCTTGCCGAGAATAACTCTCCCACCCTCTACCCTCATGCCTGGTTAGGACCTACCCATCTTCAGCTGTCAGCTGAAATGCCATTTCTTTAGTGAAGTTTCATCTGACCCTGATAGAATGTTCCAGATCACCCTGCAATATGTAACTATCATACCACCTGCCTATCCTTTCTGGCATATACGATGGCTTACATTAAATTACATGATTATTTTAACTACTCTGTCTTCCTGATTTGACTGTAGGTTCTGTGCAGCCAGGATGTGTTGTTTTCCTCACTATTGTCTCCCCAGAGCCCAGCAAACAGGAAATCCTTGTTGAATAAGTATGTGGGCATCAACACTGAAACCAAATGAACTCTCACCCCCACCCAAACCCAATTGTGATTCCATTTGGAGACTGAAAAATCCATAAGCCAGTTTTACTTGAATTGAATTTTTGTGATTATAAATCCTGCACTTCCTCCCCAACTGAATTTAACCTGAGATAATAATGCTAACCAAAATTTGCCTTATACTATTGAAGAAAGAGAAATCACAAAGAAAGGAAATTGAAGAGGTGGTAAGTGAAAGATAAAACCTTGAAATTCTACTCTATTGAGAACATTTAAGAAAAAGATTACACATAATTTTTTTTGTCTCTCTCTGAATCTCAACAGACACAGTCTCATCTGACTCCTGTGTAGAATCATAAGTCACTCATTATAGCTCCAGTAGAAGAAGTGTTTGATTTTCCTTTAAATGTGAAATGATGGTACATAGAAGTTCTGCTGGCACCATCAAACTTATAAACCAAAAAATACCACAGGTCTGATGGGCATTATTCATTAACAGAGTCTGACTCAACAAAACACAAGGAAATTCAAGGTAAAAGGAACAAACAAAAGTATTTTTAATGATCATTTGATAACAAAGATCATTAAGCACTTTATTATTCCTGTAATATAAGAATGGCTTGACTTCATGATGCACCACACAAATGGTTTACAACTTTTGATTATTTATGCCAATGATTTCCTCTAGGGCTTATTAGGAACCTAGATGGAAGTCCGGTGGAATTCAGAAACAAAGACAATGTCTCACTGATGATAGTATCTTCAGAGATGGCAAAGTGGAGAAATAACCAAAGGAAACTGTTTTTTGCCAGTCGATGAACAGCTTATCTCCTCCAAAAAGAAGAAATATTTCTGGGGGAAAGAGATCAGAGCTTTGAGATCATACCAAAAGGAGAACTCGAGAAGGAAAAGGTTTGAATTCAAGGACGAATCTTAAGGCATTCATCAAGACAGATGAATTAATAATTTAATAATTACATATGTGCCAAGTGTCTTGTCTGGAATTTGACTTTTTCCCAGTCTTCAACAAATGAATATTTCAAGCAAGGTTAAGATTTTTCAGAAGGTTTATGAAGGGTGTGTTTACCATTTGGGATTAGATGTAAGAAGAATAAACTGAAATTACATTATTAATGTAAGTTACTGGAAGATCTTCTAATATGAATCAGAGCCAAGAAGAAAAGTTTACATAAGAAAATTCTTTCTGATTCAACTGGAAAAATATGGGTTTCTATGAAGAGAGGGAAATGCAGAAGAGAGGTACAGACTGCAAAAAAAAAAAAAAAGATGAAATCAAAATGAGGAATTTCAAAAATAGGAGGGGAGTCTAACATTTACCTCTCGATCCTTTTTTTTAAGTTTCTTCTTTTGTCCTTTTTAATTTATTTTGCACCAGCAATTCAGGAACATTATTTCTTCTGCAGAAATTTGTCTTTTTAAATTCTGCTTAACTAATGGGGTCAATTTTGGTAAACTGTATTTTCCTAGGAAATTATTCATTTCATCTAGCTTTTTGAATGTATTTGTATAAAGATCTGTGAAGTAGTCTCTTATTTTAAAAAACTTCTTCTATTTCAATGATGTTTTCTCCCATGTCATTAATTTTGTATATTTGTGTTTCACTGATTTCCTGCCCTCAATTAAATTAGTGGTGTTTTGCCTATTTTGTTGATATTTTTAAAAATAAATATTTTATTTTAATAATTAGATACACTGTTTATTGTCTCCCGCACTAATTTCTGCTGTTATGAGTTTGGAATTTAACTCATTTTTTCCCCATTCTTCCCTTTTCTTTTATACAGCATTTAAGGCTATGATTTTTTCTCTAATAAATTTAAATATATCTCATAGATTCTGAAATGTAGTTTCAATTATTTTTTAGAAATTCTGTTTTCAGGTATATATTACCTTTCACCCTAGAGTTATTTGATGGAAGTGTTTTTAATTTGATATTTTTAAAACACACTTTTTTATTTTGGAAGAATTTTATATTTATAGAAAGATTGCAAAGTTAGTACACAGATAAACATGCACTTTTCCTAGTCCCCCTATTATTAACATCTTACATTAACATGATACATTTGTCAAAACTAGGGACCAGCCTTGGTACATTACTATTAATTGTACTTCTCATTTTATTTGAATTTCCCCAATTTTTCCTTTAATATTCTCTTTCTATTCCGGTATCCAATCCAGGGTACTACATTACATTTAGTTGTCACATCACCTCACTATCCTCTGATCTATGACAGTTATATAGAAGTGCTTTTTAATTTCCAGGAGGAAGAGCTGTGAAGACCAAGGTTCCAGGTCCCACCCTGCCCCAACCCTTCCATTATGAGAACAAGTCACTGCACACTCCCATCTACTTGATAGGGACAGACATTGAAGGTCAACAGAACCTCTCAGAAAGAAAGAATGCCAGAGAAGCTCCCCTCCCCTAATTAAATCTCATGAGACCCTGCTGAAACTCTGTTTTCACTCCCATGGCACTCCTCTCGCTCTCTCTTTTGCATGGAAAACTGAGTTCCATTCCCTCACTGGCCACCATTGGGAAGAATCTTCTCCTGTTTCTAAGTCCCTAATTAGATTCATGGGTAACTCTTTACCAGGCATGTTCCTTGGTCTTGGGGCTAAGTTGGGTTGTAATTAGAGCCTATTAGCTTTTTTAAAAAAAGTTAATTATTGCTGGTTTTATTGAACTATCATCAGAAAGTGTTATTTTTCTACTTTATACTATTAACTGTTATTTTCTTTGAGACCTAATGTAACCAAGAAACAGGATTTAGGGATGATTTTAATTACTGAATCATTATATAAATACTCCTTTTTGCTTTCTGGCACATCAGAGTGGACAGGGAAATAACTGAAATCTCTGAATTGTAAATCAGCTGCCTTGATCTCTGATAATGGTTGTATAGCCCTTAACTTCTGTCCCTGTGATTATAAAAATCTTGTGACTAACCTTCATCTGTACCTAGTTATCCAGTTTTTCAATTTTAGAGTCTTGTAATCACTAAAGGTAGCCCCTAATGTTTGTTAATGAAGCGTCTCGGGTCAGCCCAGAACTAACCCACCCCAAGTCCCAATTTATCTTGATGACCAAGACTGGATCTAACCAAAGTGGGCCCAGCTTGCATATGCAGTAGCTTAGACTTTCACCTCTACAAGTCACCTCTATGTCATTCTGCCATTTTCTTTCATATGTTCTGTGACTAAGCATGTAATCAATCTGTGCATGCTCAATAATCAGAGCGCCTCTGATTGCATCATCTGGGGCCGTGGTGCTTATTATCTTAAACCCTGCCGACCTTTTCTCTAATAAAACTACCCGAATTACTGTAGTTTGAGGAGACAGATTCTGGGCTGCTAGGACATCTGCTCTCCTACTGCACATATAGTAATAAATTCTTTCTCTCTTTGAAGCCCCAGCATCTCAGAAATTGTTTATTGAGCATGTTGGGCAGAAGAATCCATGGCCTTTGTCCAGCAACACTAATATATGATGATGTTCTAAATATTCTACAGGTACTCTGTTATCAGGTGTAAAGTTCATTATATATCAATAGGAACCAGTTTATTTATGTTATTTAGATCTTCTATGTGTTCATTTAGTGTTTACTTGATGTATCTTATACTGAGAGTGGGTGTTAATGTCTCCTATTATTAGTAGGTTCAGTCTATTTCTCCTTGCATTTTCCATGGTTTCTGCTTTATAAAGGTAGTTTTTTACTTTATTTGGTGCATTAATATTTGTAATGTTTTGATCTTTGTTGTGAATTGTAATAGCATTTAAAATGGTCCTTGGCCACATTTAATGACTTTAGACTTGGATTATATTTTATCCGATATTAGCAACTCAAATTTTCCTTTCTTATTATTCCATTTTTCTGGTGTACAGTTGTAACTGAGATGTTAAGATTTAGGGAGTGATTATAATTATTGGATTATTATATAGATATTCCTTTCTACTTTTGACATATTGAGTAGACAGAGGGAAATACCTGAAATCTGTGAACTTTAATACAGCTGCCTTGATCTCTGATAATAATAACATAGCTTTTATCTTATGATCTTGTGATTGTAAAAACCTATTGTCTGAACCTTACTTGGACTTTCTTTATCCATTTTTTTTAACTTTAGAAACTTGTAATTACAAGGACAGCCTCCTAATGCTAATGGAGGAACTTGAATCAGCTCAGAACTAACCATTAACTTGGTTCTAGTACCACTCCCCTCCTTTACATTTGTAAATTCCTTCTGCTTATACTTGCTATTTGATGATAACAATTCCATCTACCCTACTTTATGCTTACACTTGCTATTGAGATGGTAATGACTACATTTCCTCTTGTTTGAATCCATAAATACCTTAAAAGCCTTAGAATCAGGGAAACAGATGTTTAGGCCAATAGGTCATCTGATCTCCTGCTTCCTGCCTAGAAGTAAACTCTTTCTCTCTTTGAAATCCCCATGTCGCAGGAATTGGTCATTTGAGCAGATCAGGAACCCATCATCTTTATCTGGTATCACTTTTGCCCATCCCTTCATTTTCAACCTTGCTGAACCACTTAGTTTTAGGTGTGTCTCTTGTATAAGTGTACAGTTCAGTCCTCTTTTGTGAGATTGAGTATTTTTTCTTTTAATAGGTGAATTATGCCCATTCACATTTATTGATGTGAATTTTGTGTTTGAAATGAACTTTTTCATATAATTTTATTATAAGTACTATGTATGCTATATTATGTTTTGTGTGCTTCTCTGTATGAAATGTTTTAGTTCCACCTTGTTTTAGACTTTAATATACAATTAAGTATATTAAAGGCTTACCATTCATTCTTTCTCCTTTGCATCCTGAATCATCTTTTGGTTGGATGAAGCTCATTCATTAGTAGATTGCTCAAGAAGTGCATATGGATACAGTATATCTTGAGTTTTTCCATATTCAAAACTATTTTCTATATCCTGCTTACATAAAGGACAGTTTGGCTGGGTATAAAATCCTCAGTTCACTCTTTCTATTAAAGTAGTACATGTAGATGGATACCTGAGTGGCTTTCAACTACAGTATTTTGTAGTGTAAGGGAATGATAAGAACTATCTCTATCTTTCAGGAATATTTTTTCTAGTCTGGCAAGAAAGTCTGATATGAGTATTTAACTTCAATGAGACTGGCCTTAGGCACATGTTATATTAGTTTCTTTACTTTTATGGGCCAGGTGATTTATATAATACACACATAAATCCTCTAGGTTTGTATTATCATTTGCATTTTATGATGAGGAAAATGAAGCTCAGAAGTGGTATATATCATAAATTTGCACAACTAAAACATGGCTGATCTGGTACCTAACCCTGGATCAAAAAATATCAAAGCCCATTAACTCTCTGCCTTTGTAAGAATAAAATTAAGTTTAGCTTTCATACAAGATGGTGCAGGAAAGGGCTACAGGACAGCTCAAACTGGTCTTGCAGGTAGGGAAAGGAGAGAATCTCTGATGCAAGCCTAGAAATGGCACCAAATAGGTAGAAACAAGTTTAAATAAATAATGACCAGAAATGTAAAGCATAATCAAAAGAGGGAAACTTCAGCAGGAAACCTGAATTAAACTATCCAGATAGGCTCTAACCTCTGGAGTATTCTATTAACAGAGAAACAGGGGAGGGGCTTGCATGCTAGGTTTAAGAAATAAATACTGGTTTAAGAAAAAAAAAATACCATTTTTTGGCTCTGTGCCCATTCTTGCAAGATCATTAATAAACTCTTTTTTTCTCCACAATCAGGTGAGGGTTTATTCTCTTTCAGGTACGGCTTTCTTTCTAACAGCGCTTAGAAATTATTTGGTATTGTAGTTGAGATCATAACTCTGATGCCAGGCTGCTTGAGTTCATATCCTTCACTTACTAGCTGTTTTAACCTATGCAAATAACATGATGAACTCTCTGTGCCTCAATTTCCTTATCTGTCAAATGAGGATAACTATAAGCTGTGCTTATAGAGATGTTGTGAGGAGGAGATAATCATCTACATGCAAAGCACCTAAAACAGATGTCTTAGAACAGTTGCCTATATAATGTTAGTTCTTGGCATAAAGTAAGCATTAGATAAGCATTATTACTATACTACTACATAAGGACTGCTCAGGTAACAGAGGGACTAGAAACATTATGAAAGAACTTCGGCAATTTCCTGACCCACATATGAATGTAAAGTTAAATGTGGGTTTTGTGGACGAGGAGGTACAATATTAAATGTACTGTTTGGGGAGAGTGGTTAATAAAAACTTCCATTCTCTAGGAAGTTATACCAGATTGGTGCAAAAGTCTCTAAATATTTATCAATCTTCTTTGCATCCTTTAATAATATTCTTTAAGCAGCTTTTGGGTTTGGATTATTGTGACCAGAACTTGGAACTCATTGCTAATAATTTTTAGACATTTCCATACCTTTTCTGTTAATATCAATTCCCATGGAAATTCATCCATCCATCCTGTGGAAACCCAGAGCCCAGGCTCCCCCTCCATATGGAGAGTAAGTTACTGCATGTAGCCACTGTGTGACACAGACAGAAGTTAAATAAAGGTCAACAGACTTCCTCAGGGAGGAAAAGAATGTACAGATAATGTTGTAAACCACTTAACTTGTAAAGCATTAAAACTCCTCTCCATTGACATGTTGATAACAAATCTCTAACCCCCTGTATCATTAGACCCTGCTCTCACATCCTATGGCATGACCTTGTCCTAAACCCTTATAAGCTGTTCCTTGCAACCCCCCTTTGTGAGGAACTATTTCCATTTTCTGGAATGCTGTTTCCATTCCTATGGCCACCACTGGACACCCTCTCCTGTTTGTAAGTCTGAATAAATCTCACATCTAACTCTGTGCCTGGCATGTTCTTTAGTCTTGGAGCTGTCCCAACCCAAACCCACCAAGAGCTGGGTTGGAACACATCCATACCACTGTTACTTAATTTTATGTAGTGCACAATTGTGCCATGCTCTTTTGTATCACTATTCTGTGTTCTTCCTACTGACTGGAGAACCCCTCTATTATACTTAACTCCTTTTTTGGGTGTGCAAAACACAGCTCTGAGGGCAATCATTTGTGGTTTTTTCCCTTGAGCATCCCAGGCTGGATTCAGTGCCGTTTTTATGTCCTGACCCGTTAGCATTTGAGGCCTCCTAATAAATCTGGTTGCAAATTATTTTCCACCCTCATCTCTCAATATGCTCCATCACAAGTTTCTAGGCAGGATGAATGGTGGTTAAGAGAGAATAGTCTGCCCTAACTAAAATCCTGGTTCTGGTATTTATGATCATATGACCTCGTGCAAATATTCCAACTTGTGTGCATTATTTCCTCATGTGTATTATGGGGATTGCAGTTCCACCAACCTCCTGATAAAATCAGGTGGCAAAATAAAATCAGGTAATCAATGATAAAATCAGGTGATCGGCTTCATAAGATGCTGCTACTTAGTAAGCACTCTCTGTATATTAGCTGTTGTGGTTGTGGTTACTAGTAATAGCATTTTCATGATGGACTTTGCTTGTTTTTTTTATAAACTCTGTTTTCGCATTGAAATCCCAAAAGTTGAAGAATAAGAAATTGTTACTGTATTAAAGTTCAATCTAGAGATAAGTGCTCAGAAGGAGGGAATATAAGATATATCCACAAAAAAATAATGATATACAAGAGAAGGGAGTGAACTCAAATGTCAAGAATGGGTTGTAATGTTAGAATTTTAAACATAACTCTGTAAGCAAGCTATGCACTTAAAATTTAGTCTCACAGAGAAGCAAAATGTAAGATGTGCTCCCAGTCACGTAAAGGCACTAGTTAAGCTACACATTAATCCTATTGTCTGTGTTCTCTCATGCTTTCCAATCTAAGACTAGGAGGCACCACGGAGCACGTGCCCTAAAGAATGCAGCCTTAAAGAATGTAGTAAATGCTGAGAATCAATGAAGTTCTCCAGACCCCTGCTAAATGTTATGTTACTCAGGATGATTCACCGTCTTTGTCTCTAACTTGTATAAAAGCCACAAGAAAAAATCACTGCTGGAGGGCAGATTTGAAACTGACTATGTCCCCTGTCCGCCGCTGGCATAAATAAAGCTTCCTTTTCCTTTGGAGCTGCATTTGGTGTGTCTGTACATTCAGCTGTACTGAGTGATGAACAAAGGTTTGGGTGGTCTCATCTTCAGGGGTAGAGGTTTATCAGGCTTATTCCAATGGTACAACTCAGTCTGGGCAGAGGACACATTTGAACTTTATACGAAGAACTATTTCAAGTTATCCTTAGAAGAGGCATTGGATTAGACTATACTGACATTTTAATGAACTAAAAGAATACATCAAAATTTCCTGATCATCTTATTTTTTTAAAAAATCAAATGATGGATAAATATTACATGAATTTTATGCTTCAACAAAGGGAAAAACCTTAGGTAATTCATGTATTCTGATGATTTTCTTTCTCCTTATGCCAGGTATTTGTAAAATAAGATGATGGATGGGGTCATCGCTAAGGATAACCTCTACCTCTGATATTCTCTGACATTTTTTTGGGGGGGGTACCAAATTACTTTATTTGAAGGAATGCACAAATGAAAGAACTTGGTGAGTGTTGATACAACTTATAGAAAAGGCAAAGGTAAACCCAACATTCATGCACTGCCCTGGCGATCACAGAAGTCACCCTGTGACTCTGGGGAAGACAGCATAAGGCTTAGCTCTCATTATCACTGTTTCCCAGGGTGTGCTTGTCAAAGAGATACTCTGCCAAGCCAGAATCTGGGGCGCCATTTTGCACAAGTTGGCTATGTGGTCACCTAATTCTTTGATGGATTTCACCTGCTCATTCAGGTAACATGTCTCAATGAAGTCACACAAATGGGGGTCGTTTTTATCAGCGGCCAGTTTGTGCAGTTCCAGTACTGACTGATTCACCCTTTTCTCCCCAAGTGTAATGCACACTCCATTGCATTTAGCCTGCTCTCCCAGTGGTCTCGTTCTAGCTTCTTGATATCCTGAAGGAAGATTCGGCTGCCTCCTTGGTTCTGCAGCTTCATAAGTTTCTCAGCATGTTCCCTCTCCTCATGAGATTGGTGAAGAAAATATTTGGCAAAGTTCTTCAAAGTCACATCATCACTGTCAAAGCAGGAAGGCATTGACAGGTAGACATAAGAGGCATAGAGCTCAGATTGATCTGGTGGTTAATGGCAGCCTCTGAATCCTGGTTGTAGTTCTGGCACCTGCCACGGAGATGTGGTTGCCATGGTGGGTGGTGGAGGAGAGGCGGCGGTGGCACTGGATGGGTGGCTGAGGGTTGCTTGGGGTGGCCGGCCGGGGTGAGCTCCGGGTTCCGTTTAAGCACTGCTGAAGTAGGAAATCACCACAACTCTCTGCAAAGACAACTGCCCTATGACATTTTAAAAAACGTTTTCATTTCTCTGTTCCTAAGCTTTCCATGGTGGAATGGAAAGAATAAGGTAGCAACATCCTTCATAATGAATTTTCCTCAGTGGAAGGTCATTTAAAGTTTAATAGGTTGAATTTAGCTAACATATTCAACTTTAAAAGGAATCTCTGCACTCATGCCAGCCAGCATAGATTTTTATGTTAGGAAAAGTTCAGATCCTGCCAATTTTACCCAGGAGTATGGCCCTTTAAGCCAAGATTCTGGCTGAAAAAACTGCTCCGCAGATACTGATTGCTGAGATGATCAGGTGAAGACTCAAAGATACGTCCCTGAGCTCCACGTGTCTCTACCTGTCTCATCTCTGGGACTTTTTTTCTGAACTTAACTAAAAGAGCAATCTGATTTAGGGGGGGTATAGTGTTCCTAATCTACCCTGGGTTTTATGCAGAGTTGAAGCTGATTTCCAGACTAAGAAGGTGCATTCCAAAGGGTGTTTTTTAATCTTAGAGGCCTCATTTCCTTTCTCCTTTCTAACCCTTCACTTCCCTTTCTTCAGCTTTGGTGATCTTGTCTCTCTCAATAACAACTTCTCTTCTATCTTCCTTTAAAGTCAATTGGGCCATCTCTTTTAAAGTCCCAGCCATTTTTAACTTTTTGCATTTTTACACTTCAATCTTCAGATAGGAATGGCCGTAGGGACTGAAGGCAAGGGAGTTTCAAATAATTAGGGCTAGAAGCTGAACCCACTGGAATTCAGAACAGATTTTCTCCTTACACTAGAAGGTATAGAGTATTAGCTAGACACACTCTATTTTTATCTTTCCTCTGAAGCTGTGGGTATATTCTATGCACCAGAATAGACTAGGTATTGATCCATGGAATAGATTTCTGTGACCGCCATGTTTTTGAACACTGGACCTCATCAATTTGAGTAGGGCTTGCACTGGAGCAGCGGCATGATGATGTCATCAAGCTACCTTCTTTTACTTTAGAATTAAATGGACTTCCTTCAATCTAGGTCTCACCTCTTACTATATCTAAGTGTCATATCTAAGCAAGTTAATTATTTTCTCTATACCGTAGTCAGCTCCTCTGTAAAAGTGGGATAATAATAGCAGCTACCTCAAAGAATTAAAGATTAAATAAAATCATTTAAATTCTCAACAAACAGTAGTTATTATAAAGGGCAATGCCTTCTCTACTTTTATATTACTTTTCTCAAACCCAGGCTTTAACCTGCGTTAAACAT
>PVIY010039116.1:0-23360 GCA_004026745.1 Myrmecophaga tridactyla
ATTTCATTTATGTCCCCAGCCCTCCTCCCTCTATCATTCTCACATGCAGCGTCATTCAGTATTTTAACATAATTACATTACAGTTAGGTAGTATTGTGCTGACCATTTCTGAGTTTTTGTATCCAGTCCTGTTGCACAGTCTGCATCCCTTCAGCTCCAATTACCCAATATCTTACCCTATTTCTATCTCCTGATGGTCCCCGCTACCAATGAAATATTCCAAGTTTATTCACCAATGTCAATTCACATCAGTGAGACCATACAGTGTTTGTCCTTCTGTTTCTGGCCAATCTCACTCAGCATAATGTCCTCAAGGTCCATTCTTGTTGTTACATACTTCATAACTTTATTCTGTCTTACAGCTGCATAATATTCCATTGTATGTATTTGCCACAGTTTGTTTAGCTACCCGTCTGTTGATGGACATTTTGGCTGTTTCCATCTCTTGGTAATTGTAAATAATGCTGCTATAAACATTGGTGTGCAGATGTCCGTTTGTGTCCTTGCCCTCATGTCCTTTGAGTAGAGACTGCATATAGATGGGTCCTGTTTTTTAATCCATTCTGCCAGTCTATGTCTTTTGATTGGGGAGTTTAATCCATTAACATTTAGTGTTATTACTGCACGGGTAGTACTTTCTTCTACCATTTTGCCTTTTGGACTTTTTATGTCATGTCTAATTTTCCTTCTTTTTACCTTTACTCATAGTCTTCCTTTCTACACTGTTCTCCACACCTCTCTCTTCTCTCTTTTTGGATCTGTCTCTAGTGCTTCCTTTAGTATTTCTTGCAGAGCTGGTCTCTTGGACACAAATTCTCTCATTGATTTTTTTTGTCTGAAAATGTTTTAATTTCTCCCTCATTTTTGAAGGACAATTTTGCTGGATATAGAATTCTTGGTTGACAGTTTTTCTCTTTTAATAATTTAAATATATCATCCCACTGTCTACTCGCCTCCATGGTTTCTGCTGAGAGATCTATGCATAGTCTTATTGGGCTTCCCTTGTATGTGATGGATTGCTTTTCTCTTGCTGCTTTCAAGATTCTCTCTTTCTCTTTGACCTCTGACATTCTGATTAGTAAATGTCTTGGAGTACATCTATTTGGATCTATTCTATTTGGGGTATGCTGCATTTCTTGGATCTGTAATTTTATGTCTTTCATGAGAGTTGGGAGATTTTCAGTGATACTTTCCTGCATTAGTTTTTCTCCTCCTTTTCCCTTCCCTTCTCCTTCTGGGACACCCACAACATGTATATTCGTGCGCTTCATATTGTCATTCAATTCCCTGAGTCCCTGCTCATATTTTTCCATTTTTTCCCCTATATTTTCTTTTTCTTGTTGGATTTCAGACGTTCCATCCTCCAGTTCACTAATCCTATGTTCTGCCTCTTAAATCTACCATTGTAGGATTCCATTGTTTTTTTCATCTCTTCTACCATGCCTTTCATTCCCATAAGTTCTGTGATTTGTTTTTTTCAGACTTTCTATTTCTTCTTTTTGCTCATTCCTTGACTGCATAGGTTTTTAATGTAAATATAGATAACAGCTACTCTTCCAAGTCTTGTAATAGAACCATAATTTCTTTTCTTAAGTGGGAGGAAGAACCCATAAGATCTTGTGTCAGACACGATCCTGAGAGAAGCTAGGTGGTATACATGGTTTTGAGGAATTTTTAAGGTAAGGACAATTTATAATGGAGGGCAGGCTGCGCAGTCATGCAGGACTCCACACTTACGAATACTTGGGCTTGGGTTAATGCTCTGCTGGTGCCAACTTGAAATTCTTAGTAACTCTTGAACAAGGGGCCCCACAGTTTCATTTTGTACTGGGCTCCAAAAATTATATAGCAGATCGTGAGTGCAAGGCTAAGGGAAACCAACAGGGATGGTATAGCAACAAAGGACTAATAACAATGTGAAACCTTTACCACCCCTGGGTCAATGGGAAAGGAAGAGCAATAACTGGAATGGAAAAGAGGACTATTGCTGAAGCTGTACCTGTGGTTGTAGGAGAGGGCCACACAACGGAAGCTGTGAGTGACCTTCAGTAGAGTAGCACAGCCATGGCCAACCTAGAGCCCTGTAGAGAATAAATATCCCAACTGGCTTCTCCTTCTGCCCTCTGATCTCTTGCATGTGCTACTATTGCCTAAACCCAAAAGCCAGAGGGTACAGAAGCCCATTGATGAAGTCAATGAAGGTCAGCCTGCTGAGGCCCTAGGGTGTGGGGGAGAAAGACAGAGGACAAATAGAATATCCAGCCCAAGACTTTTACCTAAAAGTTTCAGCTTCATAGTTAAGAATAGAATGGAAATACCACAAGCAACGCTTTCACTTAAATACTTTAAATTGTGATTAAAAAAAATTATGGAGAAATATCCATACACATATAGTCCAACCATATTATACAATCAGTGGCTCACATATCGTCACATAGTTGTATATTCTTCACCATGGCCATTTTTAGAACATTTGTGATGATTTTTAAAGGATAATTATTTTGTATGTACAATACACAGATTGTTATATAAAAGAGTATCTAAGAATTATGAGAGAAAAAAAAGAGGGTTGGGTGTTTGAAAGAGCCATCACCAGTGAAGAGAAAACTCTTGAGATTTCAAAATTTTAAAAACTATTTGTTCTAGTTTGCTAGCTGCCAGGATGCAATATACCAGAAACGGAATGGCTTTTAAAAAGGGGAATTTAATAAATTGCTAATTTACAGTTCTAAGCTCATGAATGTGTCCCAATTAAAGCAAATCTATAAAAACGTCCAAATTAAGGCACCAGCAAGAGGTTACCTTCACTCAAGAAAGGCCATTGACGTTCAGAGTTCCTCTCGATTGGAAAGGCACATGGCAAACATGGCGATGTCTGCTCACTTTCTCTCCAGGCTGCTTGTTTCATGAAGCTCCCCCGGGGGGCGTATTCCTTCTACATCTCCAAAGATCTCTGGCTGCAAGGGCTCTTGTGGTTCTCGTCATTCTGAAACTTTCTCCAAATGCTTCCTGTTTTAAAGGATTCCAGTAAACTAATCAAGATCCACCTGGAATGGGTGGAGTCACATCTCCCTGTAATTAATACCCAATTGGGTGGGTCACATCTCCTTAGAGATAATCTAATTAAAAGATTCCAACCTACGTTATTAAATAGGGATTTAAAGAAACAAGATTGGATTAGGGTTAAGCCATGCCATTTCTAGGGTACATAAATCCTTTCAAACCAGCACACCATTCCAGACCTCAGAGCCAGATTTTGCACGTAACACCCAACTCATCTTCATTCTCACTTCTCCTGCTTAGGCCACCATCACAACAAAAGTGCCTTTGAAAAAAGAGGTTATCCTGGAGGTTATTCTTACGCATTAGGTAGATATTACCTTGTTATCCAAGAGGAAATGGAGAGCTGGAGGGAACTGCCTGAAAATGGAGATCTGTGTTCCAGTAGCCATGTTTCTTGAAGATGATTGTATAATGGTGTAGCTTTCACAGTGTGACTGTGTGATTGTGAAAACCTTGTGTCTTATGCTCCTTTTATTTACCTTGTCAACAGATGAATAGAACATATGGAATAAAAATAAATAATAGGGGGAACAAATGTTAAAATAAATTTAGTTTGAAATGCTAGTGATCAATGAAAAGGGAGGGATAAGGGGTATGGTGTATGTTTTTTTTTCTGTTTTCGTTTTTTTTTTAATTTCTTTTTTTTCACATGGGCAGGCACTGGGAATCGAACCCGGGTCCTCTGGCATGGCAGGCAAGCGTCCTTGCCTGCTGAGCCACCGTGGCCCACCTGTCTTTTTATTTCTTTTTCTGAATTGATGCGAATGTTCTAAGAAATGATCATGATGATGAATATGCAACTATGTGATGATATTGTTAATTACTGATTATATATGTAGAATGGAATGATCACATATTAAGAATGTTTGTGTTTCTTTCCTGTAATTTTTTTTAATTAAAAAAAAATTTTTTTTTTAAAGTGCCTTTGAGAGGCATGAGGTCCCAAGAATTGCAAGGGCTGCTTGGAACAACAGCAGCTGAATAGAAAATATTCCAGCACAGAAGATTTTAGTTTAATTAAATAATTAACATTTATAGATATATATATATAAGCATCTAAATATATATAAAAACACATATTTAACAATTATTTTATATATATATATATATTTGTTGATACTTCTTTCCTTTGAGGAGATTGAAAGGCTAGTACAGAGGGAGTTCATTATGCTGACTAAATGCCTCTGAACATTTTTAGATTATCCAGATCACTTTTCAAAAAAGCATATATATCGCTGATTAATTTGGATTTCAATCAGAGTTCCTAGCCATTCAGAAATGGGCAAAAGTGAATTTACCCTTCACAATTTCCTTGAAAAACAAAGATTTTGCTACAAATATAAACAAGATTGCAGGGGCACACTTAATCTCTATAAGGGAACTCACTGTTCTGAAATCCTTTAGAAGCACTCATTTGCAGTCACTTGATACCACACGGAACGATGTACCATTCTTATCTACAAAATAAAACACATTCTAAAAGACTTCTGTGTGGGAGATACTTACATTAGCAATTGACTCAAGCTCTTGTAGTTCATTTAACTCACTCGTTTATAAAAGTAATACATATTCATTAGAGAAACTTTAGGAAACACCATGATGCTAAGAGAAGAAAATAGAGACCGCTTGCAGACCACTATAAACCCGCACACCCGCTGCACTCACAGACACTCTTTTTAAAAAGATAGTCCCACAGTGTTTGTCAATAATAGGCCCAGCCTACTCTCTCTCCAGCCAACACAACAAGCAAACTCACCACCCTCCCCCTGTCTACGTGGGACATGACTCCCAGGGGTGTGGACCTTCCTGGCAACGTGGGACAGAGATCCTAGAGTGAGCTGAGACTCAGCATCAAGGGATTAAGAAAACCTTCTGGACCAAAAGGGGGAAGAGTGAAATGAGACAAAATGTCAATGGCTGAGAGATTCCAAACAGAGTCGAGAGGTTATCCTGCAGGTTATTCTTATGCATTATATAGTTATCACCCTGTTATTCAAGATGTAATGGCGAGGCTGGAGGGAACTGCCTGAAAATGTAGAGCTGTGCTCCAGTAGCCATGTTTCTTGATGATGACTGAATAATGATACAGCTTTCGCAATGTGACTGTGTGATTGTGAAAACCTTGTGTCTGATGTTCCTTTTATCTACCTTGTCAACAGATGAGTAGAACATATGGAATAAAAATAAATAATAGGGGGAACAAATGTTTAAAAATAAATAATAGGCCCAGCCGAAAATAGGAAATGAAATCAAGTCAATGAAGGTAAAAATATATAGTAAACTTCTAAAAGTCACAATTTCACATGGGAAAACACCATTACCTAGGTATTCCAATGTTTGGAATTCCAATGTCTATTGCTCTAAATTTGAAGCCTGCTTGCACAACTGTAAGAAGGATGACATTACCTAGCAAACCAAGGCCGGCACGGTTACTGAGCTTACTACGTATGGAAGATCTGGGTTTGTCTCTTTTTTTCCTTGTTAATTTGCTTGCTTGACTTTAAAAAAACATGTCTGTTTTCTCCTTTGGAATTGGATAGGGAACACATCATTTTGGCAGATTGTGTCTATCAGACAGATTCAGGGTCCTTGCCTAGGTATAGCCTTTCTTTACATTTTCTTTTTTCTCTATTTTACATTAATGCACAGGGAAATTGACTTTTGTGCATTTATGAGTACAATTCTATGTGTAACCATCATCACAATCAGGGCAGAGAACAGTTCTGTTACCCCCCAAAACTCCCTTGAGAGTCACATTTTACACCACCACTCCCGCCCCCCGCCTCTAACCCCTGGCAGCCACTGCTCTGTTCTCCATCACCATAAATTTGCCTTTTTTGCTTAATGTCATATAAATGGAATTACACAGTATGTAACCTTTTGAGACTGGCTTCTTTCACTCTGCATAAGGCCTCTGAGACTCAGTCAGGCTGTGTGTATTAATAGTTCGCTCCTTTTTATTGCTGGGTGGCATCCCCTTGTATGAGTGTACCTCCTTTTATCCATTCACCGTGAAGGATGAGTTTTCTTTCCAGTGTTTGGCTATAATTACAAATAAAACGCCTATAAACATTAATGTGCAGATTTTTGGGTGAACATAAGATTAATTTCTCTAGGGTAAAGACCTAGGAATGAGGTTGCTGGGTTATAGTTTATGTCTATATATAAAGACATGTTTAACTTAATAAGAAACTGCTAAACTATTTTCCTGGAATGAGAGTTCCATTTCCTCCACATCCTTGTCAGCAATAGATATTGTCAGACTTTTTGTTGATATTATTTTTTCCATTCTCATAGGTGTGTAGTAGTGCCTCATCATGGATTTAATTTGTATTTTCCTAATGGCTAATGGTGTCGAACAGCTTTTTATGTAATTATTTTCCATCCATATAACCTCTTTGGTGAAGAGTCCAAGTCGTTTTGCCTCCCCTGCCTCCAACCATTTTTTTAATCATCCAACTAATTATATATTTTAATTATTTATTTTGCTTATTGTCTGTCCCCATGTTACAATAAGTTCTGTGAGGGGTGGGGATTTTGGTCTCTGCTATTTATTGCTCTGGTAGCTCTAACCTAAAATACCTATAACCTATAACATCCTAGCACTTACAATAGTGCTTCATACACAGTAGATTCCCAACTAATATTTGTTGAATGAATGGATTAATCAGTTAACATTTACTAAGTGTTTACTATATACCAGGAACCATTCTAAAAGCATCACAATATTATCCAAGTAATTGTTTTTTTGTCATCATTTAATTACTTTATCAATAACATTTATTCTTTACAAGTCTTTAATTGTACAAAACACTGAGTAGTTACTATGTGTCAATCACTATGCTAGGGTTTGGGAATAAAATGTAAGCTCCCCTTAGGAGGCAGAGTAATGCAGTGGGATAAGAAAGTGTGTGATAAAGATATGCACAGGCAGCTGGCAAAGCATAGTGAGAAATTACTGATACCACATTTGAGGATCAGAGAAAGCTTCCTGGAGGAGCTAATCATTTGAATTAAACTGAGGTGAATAACATGCTTAGCTCATACTTTTCCACAATATTAAACATAAGTAAAATTTAAAAGTTCAAGCATCATTGTTCCCATTTAAAGTGATGGAAATGATGCATAAAGCAGTACTTTTTAAAAAGGCATTGGAGGGGTGCGAGGATAGTTCAGTGGTAGAATTCTCTCCTGCCATGCGAGAGACCGGGCTTGGATTCCCGGCCCATGCACTTCCCAAAACAAACAAACAAAACCAACAACAATAACAACAAAAAAATTAAACAAATGATGCTGCAATAACGGGATACTCACATGGAAGAAGAACAAAATGTGACCCCGCCATACAGCATATCAAAAAAAAAAAAAAAGGCATTGGGAATAAACAAAAGGCATTGCTCATCCGGTATCCTTTGTTTTAAGGATCATAAGAATTAAATTATTGGGTGGGCCATGGTGGCTCAGCAGGCAAGAATGCTTGCCTGCCAGGCCAGAGGAGCCAGGTTCAATTCCCGGTGCCTGCCCATGTGAAAAAAAAAAAAGAATTAAATTATTACTATATGTTTTGCCTATTTTTAATTGGGTTGTTTGTTTTCATAGTATTGAATTTTGGGAGATTTTTCTAATGTATCTATATTCTAGATATAAGGCCTTCATTGAATTTACAATTTGCCTTTGTTGAATTTACGATTTGCAATTTTCTCCAAGTCTGTAGCTTTATTTATTTTTTTATTTTACCTGAGTAGGCACCAGGAATCGAACCTGGGTCCTTGGGCACAGCAGGAAAGCATCCTTACTTGCTGAGCCACCGTGGCCTGCACATCAAGTCTGTAGCTTTTCATTCTCTTAACAGTCTTTCACAAAACAAACTTTTTAAAATTAGTTTTTGCTTTTGTTTAAGTGCAGTTTATCAATTTTTTTTTCTTTTGTGGGTTATGCTTTTGGTGTTAAGTTTTAAGACCTGTTTCCCTGACCCCAAAACATGAACATTTCTCCTATATTTTCTTCTAACAGTTTGATAGTTTTTTTTTTATACCCATGATCTACTTTTGAGTTAATTTTTGTATAAGGTCTTTTGTTTTGTTTTTGTTTTGTTTTGTGCAATATTTTTACATATGGATGTCCAGTTGTTCTAACACCATATTTTAAGAAGCCTATCCTTTCTCCACTGAATTGCGTTTGTACCTTTGTCAACAATCAATTGGCCACATTTATGTGAATCAATTTCTGGACATTCTATGCTGAACCATTGACCTATGTGTCTGTCTCTGCCAGTATCACACTCTCTTGGTTACTGTTGCTTTATAGTAAGCCTTGAAACCAGATAGACTGATTCCTCCTGCTTTATTCTTCTTTCTCAAAATTGTTTGGTTATTCTGGTCTCTTCGCCTTTCCAAATAAATTTTAGAAACAGTGTGTCTATATCTAGAGAAATCCTGCTGGGATTTTTTTACTGGAATCACATTAAATCTATAGATTAATTTGGGAGAATTGACATTTTCAATTATAATGAGTCTTCTAACCCATAAATACAGTATGCCTCTCCATTTATTTAGGTCTTCTTTGATCTCTTTCATCAGTGTTTTGTAGTTGTCAGCATATAGATCCTGCACAGGTTTTGTTACATTTATACCTAAGTATTTCTCTTTTTTATTGTAAATGGCCTTATTTTTTAAACTTTTGTTTTCAAATTGTTTATTGTGAGTTTTGGAAATATGATTAATTTTTGTGTGTTGACCTTATATCCTCTGTCTGTGCTAAATTCATTTATTAGTTCAGGAGATATTTTTGTAGATTCCTTGGGATTTTATACATAGAAAATCATGTCATCAGCAATTAAAAACATTAATATTTCTTTCTTTCTAATCTGTGTGCCTTTTATTTCTTGTTTGTGCCTATTGCACTGACTAGGATTTCCAGTACAATAGTGAATAGAAGTGGTGAGAGAGGACACCCTCCTATCTTAGAGGGAAAGCAGTCAGCCTTTCACTAGTAAGTGGTGTTAATTGTGGGTATTTTGTAGATGCCCTTTATCAGATTATTCCCTTCTAGTATTAGTTGGTTGGGAGTTTTTTTTCTTCTTTCTTTTTCTTAATCATGAATGAATGCTGAATTTTGTCAAATGCTTTTTCTGCATCAATTGATACACTCTTGTCATTTTTCTTCATTTTTTTTAAGTATGGAAAATGACATTGATTTTCAAATATGGAGCTAGCCTTGCATTTCTAGGATAACCCCCCTTGATCATGATGTATTATTACTTTTATATATTGCTGGATTTGATTTCCTAAAATTTGATGAGGACTTTTGCATAGTGTTCAGGAGAAACATTGGTCTGTAGTTTTATTTGCTTGTACTGTCTTTCTGGTACTGGAATTAGGGAAACACTAGCCTCATAAATGGGTTGGGAAGTGTTTCCTCCTCTTCTGTTTTCTGAAAGAGATTGTGCGGAATTGGTGATATTTGTTCTTTAAAAGTCTGGTAGACACCCTAAAGAACACCTAGGGCTCTATCTGAGATTCTACAAAAGTTTCATGCATTAATTTCACTTTCCAGAAACCTTTAACCTCCAGATGGTTCCTTGTCCAGGTAAGTCCTGAAACACAGAGGGGCCAGCCTCTCCAAGAACATCAATTAGTTCCATCCATCCCCTATCCCATATTATCGAGACCCTTTTCAACATGAAAAAGTTAGAATGGGCATAGCCCAAATACTTCTAAAGATTGGAAGAAGGATCAAAGGAGAAGGAGGAGTTGTAACAGAAGATAGGATTTAATAAATGAGTATGATTGCTGAATCATTATATTGATATTTCTTTTAGTGTCTAGTGTCTTGGAGCAGCTAGAAGGAAAAACCTGAAAGTGTGGAATTGTAACCCATACCAAACTCTGAAATCTGTACTATAACTACTTGTTACTTTGAAATTCATTGTGTGTTGTATGTACATATATGTGTGTATGTATATATATATATATACATACACACACACATATATATATACACACAATAATATTTCACAATAAAATAAAAATATTTCACAATAAAAAATATTTTTTAAAAAGTCTGGTAGAATTCACCACTGAAACCATCCGAACCTGGAGTTTTTTGGGGGAAGAGGTTTCTACCAACAGATTCAATTTTTTTAATAGTTATAGGTATGTTCATGTTATCTGTTTCTTCCTGGGTAAGTTTTGGAAATTGGCAGCTCTTAAGGAATTTGTGCATCTCACCTAAGTTGTTGAATTTATGTACATCTAGTTTTTCATAGTATTCTTTTTGAATTGTGTGTGCAATCTTTATTGATATCCCCTCTTCTATTACTGATATTGGCAATTTGTGTCTCCTCTTTTTTTTTCTTTGACAGAATGGCTAGAGCTAATTAATTTTATTGATTTTTTTAAGTAGCCAGCTTTTGATCTTACTGATTTTTTAAAAATATTTTCATTGACAAATCACATACATACAGTCCATATATGGTGTACAATCAATGGCTCACAATATCATCACATAGTTGTGTATTCATTACCAGATTTTACTGATTTTTGTTATTGTTTTTCTGTTTTCTATTTCTTGATTTCTGGTCATTATTTCCTTCCTACTATTTACGATGAGTTTATTTTGCACTTCCTTTGTGTATGTGTGTGCGTGTGTGCTGTATGGTAGGGTTCACATTTCATTCTTTTTCATGTGACTGTCCCATTATTGCAGCACCATTTGTTGATTTTTTTTTTCTTTTGGAGGGGGTAGTGCACAGGCCGGGAATCAAACCCGGATCTCCCTCATGGCAGGTGAGAATTCTACCACTGAACTACCCTTGCACCCCCTACTCTTTCCTTTTTTTAGTTTCTTAAGGTGGAGTTCAGACTGTCGATTTGTGAGCTTTCTTCCTTTCGAATATAAGCATTTTAATGCTATAAATTTCCCATTAAGCACAGCTTTAACCACATCCTGCAAATCTTGATGGGTTGTACTGTCATTTTTGTCCAGTCAAAAATATTTTCTAATGTCCTTTGAGACTTTCTTTTTGACCCATGGATTGTTTAGACGTAGATTGTTTGATTTCAAAGAATTTGTATATTTACCAGTTATCTTTGTGTTACTTCTTTCTAGTTTAATTCCATTATGGTCAGAAAAACATACTGTAGATCGCTTCAATTCTTTCAAATTTGTTAAATCTATTTATGGACCAGGATCTGGTCTGTGTTACTGAGTGTTGCATGTGCTTGTGAAAAGAATGTGCATTCTGCTGCTGTTGGGTGGAGTATTTTATAAGTTACAGTTAGATCTAGATGGTTGATAGTGTTGTTTAGTTCCTATATATCTTTGCTGATTTTCTGTCTACTTGTCCCGTTATTACTAAGACAGAGGGAGTTCTGAAATCTCCAACTATAATTTTGAATTTATGTAATGTTTTTTGCATCATTTATCTTGAGGCTCAGTGTTTAGGTGCATATTTAGGTACATCATTCATCTTGATGAATTGACCTCTTTATCATTGTGTAGAGTCCTCTTTATTCCTGTTAATTTTTCCTGCTTTTATGTCAGTTTTGTCTGATTGTAATAAAGCCAACCCAGCTTTCTCTTGTTTTGTGTTTGCATGATATTTTATACCTTTTCCTTTTAACTTACCTATGATATTACGTTTATACTTGGTTTCTAGTTTTAGATGACATATCTGTGGGTCATTTTCTTTTAATCATTCTGACAATTGCTTTTAATGGGTGTATTTAGACCACTTGCAATTTTTGTTATGTTGGTATTTTTTTCTAGCGTTTTATCATTTGCTTTCTGTTTTTGTTGATGCTGTTGTTGTTCTGAATCCTGTTTCCCTTTCCTTATTTCCTTTGAATTATTTGAATATCTGATGAGGTGAATGTTAGACATTTAGGTATTGTCCTATGGATCCCTAAAGCTGTGTTCATTTTCTATCATTTTTCTCTTTATTGTTAAGATTAAATGATTTCTATTGATCTATCCTCAGGTCCATGGACTCTTTCTTCTGTGATTTCCATTCTATTACTGAGTTCAACTAGTGAATGTTTTATTTCATAGTAATATGTTTTTCATTTTTATAATTTCCATTTTAAATTCGATTCTTCTTTATATTTTCTATATCTTTAGTGATAATTTCTATGTTTCTATTAGTTTCAGGAGTGTTCACCCTTACTTCTTAGAGCATGGTTATAACAGAGGCTTTAAACTCTTCATCTGATAATTATAACATCTGTGTCTTCCTGTATATGATGGTCTTTTTCTTTGCAAGTTGGAGTTTTTTCGTTCTTCATATGCCGAGTAACTTTGAATTGTATATACTGGACCTTTCTAAGGGTAAAAAAAAAAATAAAATAAGAGGCCTCAAGAATAAGGATTTATTATCAGGTTTTTTCAGGTTTAACTTAGTTTGTGGCATTGCACAACAGTGGAATATAAAAGATGATTGTCTATGGTAGGGCATATTTTTAAAAATACACTGCAGGTATGTGCATAAAGGCTCACATAAAGTTCTGTTGCTTTTTAGAGAATGAAAGAAAAAAAACAGTGTTGCTCCTCTCTTAGTTTTAGGAACAATATTTTGTACTGGCATGCAAATTATGGACATACTGCTTTTTAAAATATTGAATTTTTTTTTGTTTTTTTTGTTTTTTGGTTTTTTTCCATGTCTGCCCATCTATTTTTTTTTACATTTTTAAAAACTTATTTATTAATTTAAAAAATTAACAAACCAAATAAAACATTAACATATATAATCAGCAATTCACAATGTCATCACTTAGTTGCATATTCATCATTTCTTAGAACATTTGCATTAATTCAGAAAAAGAAATAAAAAGACAATAGAAAAAGAAATAAAATGAAAATGAAATATTTTTTTGATAGCTGTGGACCTAGCTTCCTGAGTCTCTCCCTATTCACTCTCATTATCTCAGCTTTTCCTTCCAAGCTCTGCAGGCCTTCCTTCAATCCAGAGATTAGAGTTAATACAGCAGAGAACTTTCTGGAACCTGCTCTAGTGCTGAGATTGAAGATTGTTCTGAATGGTCAAGGCCAGTACCTATCAGGCATTAAATATTTGGAATATCACCTCTGCCAGTACCTTAAATTTGCCCAGCATTTTATAATTTACAGAAGATGTTTGCATATATTATCTAATTTAAGTTTCACCAGAACTCTTTGACATCAGTAGGAATTACTATTGCCATCAGAAAACATTTGTTCTAGTTTGCTAGCTGCCGGAATACAACACACCAGAGATGGATTGGCTTTTAATAAAAGGGGATTTATTTTGTTAGTTCTTCAGAGGAAAAGCAGCTAACTTTCAACTGAGGTTCTTTCTTACATTCCCTGTAAGAAACTTTCCCTGGGGTGATTTCTTCCTGCCTCTCCAAAGGCCTGGGCTGAGCTGCGAGTGCTGAAATGAGGAATGCTGAGCTGCTTGGGCTGTGCTACATTGTGCTCTCATTTAAGCACCAGCCAATTAAGTCAAACGTCATCATTGCAGCAGGCACACCTCCTAGCCGACTGCAGATGTAAATCAGCAACAGATGAGGTTCACGTACCATTGGTTCATGTCCACAGCAACAGAACTAGGTGCCTTCACCTGGCCAAGTTGGCAACTGAATCTAACTACCACAACATTTTAATTATAAAATTAATACATGATCAGTGTGGAAAATGAATTCTTGACATTTTACAAATGGGGAACTTAGGCTTAGAAACGGCGTTTCTCGCTCAAGCTCACAAGGCTATGGGAGTCAGAGCCGAAACTCCTCATGGCGCCAAGAATGGTGCATCCCTTAAGTGCTCTGGGTTCTGTGGAGAAAGATTTCACTCTGGGAAGGCAATTTGCAGGAGGAAGGCAGTGTGCAGGAGCTTGGTACTGAGGGACAATAGGATCTTGATAGGCTGAGAGGTAGAGCAAGATATTTTGCACAGGGACCGTATGACAGTCCATGATCATTTCGTTACTCCTCTGGAGATGTTGGAACTGAATTTCTACAAGGTTCAGTCACAGAGAGCATTGCACAGAAGGCAAATCTCTTCCCTACCACACTGTGTGCTCAAACTGCTGTGGAAGGAGACAGGGAATGAACATTCATAAGCTGCTGAAGATGAATTATACTTTTTGAGCTATTTTTTGCCTTCACCTGGTGCTCCCTCCAGTTAAAGAAATTGATATGGAAGAAAACGAGAATGTCTTAAGTATCATTCAGAGATCCTCAGCTGCTCTTATAAACTCCACAAAGATTCATCCAAGGAAAAAATGATGCCCTAAGTCTAAGATATGACAATCATAAGCCTAATGTCCTTTCTAAATCTTTCATAGCCCTGAAGCCCTTTCTGCAATAGCAATGGGAACAATTTGCTCACATAATACTCCTTTAGCTCACTTATCAACAAGGGCTGGACCCAGAGTTTGTGGGCCCTGAATTTTATATGATTTGGGGCCTCTTTTTTAAAAAGAATTGTAAAAACTCAGAAATGGGTAGCACAATACTACCTAACTGTAAAACAATAATGTTAGAACACTGAGTGAAGCTGAATGTGAGAATGATAAAGGGAGGAGGGCTCATGAGACAAATGAAATCAGAAGGAAAGATAAATGATAAAGACTGAGATGGTATAATCTAAGAATGCCTAGAGTGTACAATGATAGTGACTAAATGTACAAATTAAAAAATGTTTTTGCATGAGGAAGAACAAAGGAATGTCAATATTGGAGGGTGTTGAAAATAGATGGTAATTAATATTTTAAAACTTTAAGTGTGAGACTAAAGCAAAAAAAATGTTTATTTGGTACAAAATTTATATTTTGATTAGTGCATTTCCTAATATAACTCATATGGACAGTTTAATTGAATGCCATGAGTACATGGAACCTTGAGTAGGGCATGAGATTTTATAGGTTTGTCCAGAGTGATGCCCCAATAAATCCCAGAGTGATTTGAACAGTGAATAAAATAGTATTTGCAAAGTCCCCTTGGGGGAATGGCAAGAAAGGGGGAAAAGTCAACTTCCCCATGTGGAGAATTCCTGATATTCTCACAAGCGGTGGGGACAACAAAAGCAATAGGCTGAGCCCTCAATCTTGGGGTTTGTTCATATGAAACTTAACCCCACAGAGGATAGGCTAAGTCTACTTAAAATTAGGCCTAAGTATCACCCCCAAGACAACCTCTTTTGTTGCTCAAATCTGGCCTCTCTCTCTTAGCCAACATGACAAGCAAACTCACTGCCCTCCCCCTCTCTACATGGGACATGACCCCCTAGGGTGTGGACCTTTCTGGCAACATGGGACAGAAATCCTTGAATGAACTGGGACTCAGCATCAAGGGATTGAGAAAACCTTCTCAATCAAAAGGGGGAAGAGAGAAATGAGACAAAATAAAGTGTCAATGGCTGAGAGATTCCAAACAGAGTCGAGAGGTTATCCTGGACTCAGCATCAAGGGATTGAGAAAACCTTCTCAATCAAAAGGGGGAAGAGAGAAATGAGACAAAATAAAGTGTCAATGGCTGAGAGATTCCAAACAGAGTAGAGAGGTTATCCTGGAGTTTATTCTTATGCATTATATAGATAGCACCTTTTTAGTTAAGGTGTAATGGAGAGGCTGGAGGGAACTGCCTGAAAATGTAGAGCAGTGTTCCAGTAGCCATGTTTCTTGAAAATGATTGTATTGATGATATAGCTTTCACAATGTGACTGTGTGATTGTGAAAACCTTGTGTCTGATGCTCCTTTGATCTACCTTATGGACAGATGAGTAAAACATATGCATTAAAGATAAATAAATAATAGGGGGAACAAATGTTAAAATAAATTTAGTAGATTGAAATGCTGGTGATCGGTGAGAGGGTTGGGGAGGGGGTATGTTATGCTATTGTTCTAGTTTGCTAGCTGCCGGAATGCAATATACTAGAAATGGAATGGCTTTTAAAAGGGGAATTTAAGAATTTGCTAGTTTACAGTTCTCAGGCCGAGAAAATGTCCCAGTTAAAACAAGTCTATAGAAATGTCCGATCTAAGGCATCCAGGGAAAGATACCTTGGTTCAAGAACCCAATGAAGTTCAGTCTTTTTCTCTCAAGTGGAAGGGCATGTGGTGAATGCGGTCAGGGCTTCTCTCTCAGCTGGAAGGGCACGTGGTGAACAAGGCATCATCTGTTAGCTTTCTCTCCTGGCTTCCTGCTTCATGAAGCTCCCCGGGAGGCGTTTTCCTTCTTCATCTCCAAAGCGCTGGCTGATGGACTCTCTGCTTTGTGGTACTGCAGCCTTTTCTGCTCTCTCTGAATCTCCTTCATTCTCCAGAATGTTTCCTCTTTTATAGGACTCCAGAAACTTATCAAGACCCACCCAAATGGGTGGAAACATGTCATCACCTAATCCAGTTTAACAACCACTCTTGATTAAATCACATCTCCAGGGAGATGATCTCGATTACAGTTTCAAATATGCAGTATTGAATAAGGATTATTCTGCCTTTATGAAATGGAATTTAGATTAAAATATGGCTCTTCTAGGGGACATACATTCTTTCAAACCAGCACAGTTATATATGAATTTTTTCCTTTTTTCTTTTTATTTCTTTTTCTGGGTTGCTGCAAATATTCTAAGAAGTGATCATGGTGAATATAGAACTATGTGATGAGATTTATTGATTATATACCAAGAATGGAATGATCATATGGTAAGAATGTTCATGTTTGTATGTTGTTAGGTTTAAAAAAAATAAAAAGAAAATACCAAAAGAAAAAAAAGAAAGAAAATTACAAATAGAAAATTAGGTACAGGACTTTTGAAAGAACTCTATAAGTGAGGGCCTAGAAACTTAAACTTCATTACCTTCATAATATATCTACTTCTGCATGAAAGTAATTTTAAAAATCTGCTAAATGGGGAGGGAAGGAAGTTAAGCAATTAAAGCATGGAAATATTCTTTTAATGTCTGTCCTTCCAGGCATTTTTTCTTTTTTTCTCCCCAGTACTTTTTAGACAGCCTTATTGAGATATAATTGACCTACAGTAAACTGCTCATATTTAAGTTGCACAACCTAAGTTTCAAATTATGTATAAAACTGAAAGTATCACCACAGTCAAGATAATGAAAATATCTATTACCTTCAAAAGTTTCCTTGTCACCCCAAGACTCTGGCTTCTCTGTCTAAAGTAAGCTGCTGACATTGAACCATCTACCTGGGAAGCCCATTGCTGGAGAGGCACATGTCCAGGCAAGGATGTGGAAGTCAAAATTGACAGAACCTTATGTCATCTAGCCAATTTACTGAAACAAATATAAATGATCAAAGGCAAGAAGAGCAGAAATGAAAGCCTTCTGGCCACTGGCCAACATGCCAACAGTTTGTCTGGATCAGAGTCCAGACTCAACCCCTCACTTGAGCCAGAAATACTGAGCAGAAACAAAGAATCACAGGGCTTTGGAGCTGGGAGATAATCTCATTCAGTCTCTGCTTTGCAGATTAGGAAACTGCGACCAAGATCTCTTATGTGATGTGCCCAGGATCATAGACTGGTCAGGACAGAATCAGAACTCACACCTAACTAAGTCTTTGAATTCAAGTTTAACCATCATTCCACGTCAAGCTGTTCACAGGAACCAAGGGGAAGCAAGGAAATCGTCTCCCAAATTTCAAATATATTTGACATAAAATTGCATTTCGAATGAACTTTCCCATGGCTAAAAGAGAATCCTTTTGGTTGTCACTATTATCTCTGGTAATAACAGCCAACTAACACCTAGAAATGCTTATTATGTGCCAGGCATCATGCTGGGCATTTTACATGCATTATTTCATTTAACCTTCATGATAATCCAATTAGGTAGGAACCACCTACACTTTGCTGAAAAAAAAAAAAATCCGAGGCATCAAAATATAAATTTGCCCGCATTTGCACAGCCACATGGTTGGAGAAGGCAGGAAAAAAAAAAGTTTCCTTGTACCCTTCTGTCATCTCTCTATCCTGCCTTTCCCTATAGCCTCCAACCTGCTCCCATTTTAAAAATATACGTTTCATCTAGTTTTTTTAGTTGTTCCAGGCAGAAGGATAAATGTGGTCCCTGCTATTCCATCTTGTCCAAAAGTAAATGCTCCAGGCTGTTTTGGAAAAGAAATCCAAACATAAAGAAGGGAAGAGATGATCCTTTCGGCTAAGCTGGGTTTCTACAGACAACCCACAGAGAAGGGCAGAAATGGGAAACACACCAAAAAGTTGTGTCTAGTCCAGAGGAGTCTTTCTTTGCAAACTCATAGATAGGCTTTGGGGATGTGGTCGTCAGTGTAGCAATCACGTAAAAGGAGAGAAATGCCAGGCTTTTCTTCCATATTTGGCTTGTCATAACCCACAACGAAGTTAATTTGGGTTTCTATTTGTGTGTCTCTTAGCCGTAGTCTGAGCAGGGTGTGAACTACTATTATGCTGAGTGTGTATCAATGCCCAAGTGAAGTTTCTATATGAATTCAATCACTGTTCAGTTCTTCACTTAGCCCAGTTGGCAGTATTCGGTGAACACCGGCTCTGTGTGAGGACACACCAGGGGAGAATTGCGGAGACCCTCACAGCCTTCCTCACCCTCAGCTAAGCCCTGGCTGATGCCACTCTGACTTATCATCCAAGCCTGGGCCCAGCTGTCCCTCTAGGGTCACTCAGCCCAGTCACTTTTTGTTTCATTGAAAAAATCTTCACATACATGCCTTCCATACATGGTGTACAATCAATGGCTCACAATATCATCACATAGTTGTGTATCCATCACCATGCTCATTTTTTAGAACCTCTGCATCACTCCAGAAAAAGAAATTAAAAGAAAAAAGAAAAAACTCATACATACCAAACCCCTTACCCTTCCCCCTCATTGACCACTAGTATTTCCATCTACCCAATTTATTTTACCCTTTGGCCTCCCCTATTTTTTATTTATCTATTTATCCATATCTTTTTTACTCATCTGTCCATACCCTGGATAAAAGGAGCATCAAACACAAGGTTTTCACAATCACACAGCCACATTGTAAAAGTTCTATCTTTATACAGTCGTTTTCAAGAATCAAGGCTACTGGAACACCGCTCAGCAGTTTCAGGTTCTTCCCTCCAGCCACTCCAATACACTATAAACTAAAAAGGGATATTTGTATAATGCATAAGAATAACCTCCAGGATAGCCTCTTGACTCTGTTTGAAATCTCTCAGCCACTGAAACTTCATTTTGTCTCATTTCTCTCTTCCCCCTTTGTCAAGAAGGCTTTCTCAATCCTTTGATGCCAGGTCCGGGCTCATCCCGGGATTTCTGTCCTGCATTGCCAAGGAGATTTACACCCCTGGGAGTCATGTCCCATGTAGGGATAGAGGGCAGTGAGTTCAACTGCAGAATTGGCTGAGAGAGAGAGGCCACATCTGAACAATAAAAGAGGTTCTCTGGGAGTGGTGCTGGCCTAATTTTAAGTAGCCTTAGTCTATTCCTTGTAGGAATAAGTTTCATAGGGGCAAACGCCAAGATCAAGGGCTCTGCCTATTGATTTGGCTATCCCCACTGCTTGGGAGAATATCAGAAATGGGGAATATCAAATGGGGAAGTTGAATATTTCCTCCTTTCTCCCCAGCTCCCCAAGGGGACCTTGCAAATACTTCTTTATTCACTGCCCAGATTGCTCTGTGATATATTGGGGCATCACACTAACATGGACAAACCAACAAGATATCACACCCTATTCAGGATTCCATGTAGTTATGGTGTTCAACTAAACTGACCATACAAGTTAAATTAGGAAATGTGCTACCCAAAATATAAATTTTGCACCAAATAAACATCTCTCTCTTGGTTCTCACACAGAAGTTGAAGTTTTAAAATATGGATGACATCATTTTTTACCCTGCACTCTGATCTACCTCAGTCCTATCCAGATCAGCTTCCTTCATATCTCTACTCAAATTCTGATCACTTTTTCAACTTTTTTTTTCTTTTGTATGTTGTATGGCGGGGGTCACAGTTCATTCTTTTTCCATGTGAGCATCCCATTATTGCGGTACCATCTGTTGAATTTTTGTTTGTTTGTTTGGTTGGTTGGTTGGTTTGGGGAAGTGCATGGGTCAGGAATCGAACCCGGGTCTCCTGCATGGCAGGTGAAAATTCTACCACTGAACTACCATTGCACTCCACTTTTTCAAGTTTTAAAACAGTTCTCGTTTGGGGTACTGTGACTGTCATAGCTTCAGACCTCTAACTCTGAGTCTCAGGTGTCACATATATACCTGAAGTTTCTGGGAAGAGGCAGGTAATAAACAAATAGCTCAGTATCTCAGAATTTAGCAATAACAGTTACAATTCCTGAATATATGTGACTGCTGTAAGAGCTTACAATTTAGGACCCTTTACAATAGGCCCCAACCTGATAACCCATGCTGTCACCTTTAGTTCATTGAGTTTTTATGTTAGTTAGTCCATATGATTGAGGCATGATAATATTTGTCTTTTTGTTCCTGACATTTATTCAATAAACAGTCCTTAAGGTTCATTCACCTAGTTGCAGGCCTCACAACTGCATTCTTTCTTGGGGCTGCTCAGTAGTCCGTTGTATGCATACACCATAGTTCCCCCTTCCATTCCTCAGTCATTGTACTCTTAGGTCACCTCCATTCATTGTGGATCGTGAACACTGCCACCAGAAACACCAGTGTGCAAATGTCCGTTTGTGTCCCCACACTCAGTTCCTGCGGGTACACACTGACTAAAGGGGTTTCAGGATCATATGGCAAACCCACCCCTCCCCTCCTGTGAAACCACCACACTGCCCTCCAAGGGACTGCACTTCTCACTTTCCCTACCAATAGTGACTAGGTACATCTCTTTTTCCACATTCTCTAGCACTTGTTTCTCTCTGTTCATTTTTAAACAGTTTTATTCACACATCATACAATCCAACCTAAATGTATAGACATGCCTTCGCCACCATAATCTATATGAAGACAATTCCTTTTCTTCCACAAAGAGTCCATACCCCTCCCCCATGTCCCCCACCTGCTGACATCTTAGTTTTGGCATAATGCCTTTGTTACATTCATTGGAAGCATATTACAATGTTACTGTTGACTACAGACCCTTGTTTGAGTTGATTGCACTCCCCCCCAACACCATTTATTTTCAACACCCTGCAATGTAAACATTCATTTGTTCTCCCTCTTGCAAGAACGTTTTTTATTTGTATATTTAATCACCATCATTGTCCACTCTAAATTATACCATCTCAGTCTTTATCCTCTATCTTTCCTTCTAGTTTCATATGTGCCCCCAGCCCTTCTCCCTCTATCATACCGACAGTCAGCTTCTTTCAGTGTACTTACATTTTTGTGCTATCCATTTCTGAATGTTTACAATCAGTCCTGTTGCACAATCTGTATTCCTTTGCACCAGTTGCGCAATGTCTACCTTATTTCTATCTCCTGATAACCTGTGTTCTTAATTTCAATTCTCAAAGTTCACTCATTAATGTTAGCTCATATTAGTGAGACCATACAGTATTTGTCCTTTTGTTTCTGGCTAATTTCACTCAGCATAATGTCCTCAAGTTTCATCCAAGTTGTTACATGCTCATGACCTTATTCTGTCTGACAGCTGCATAATATTCCATTGTATTTATATACCACAGCTTGTTTAGTCTCTCATCTGTTGATGAACATTTGGGCTGTGTCCATTTCTTGGCAATCATAAATAATCCAGCCTTGTCACTTTTTTCCTTCCAAAGTCCTTGCCAATTGTACATTTAGTTCTCAATGAATACTGTTTCATGAATACCAGTCTTAACATTTTCCAAACATATGTTCTCTTTTCCAAATAAGATCATATACCTCTTAAAGGCAAGAAGTAGTATTCTACTTCTTAGCATCCCCTTCCCATCAAAGACTCCGGCATGCTGTATATATTTATTTTACTTTCAAATATAATTTGTCCTTATATAATCAGCACGCGTTCATATTATAAATGTCCATTATGGAAATGTTAGATAATATGGTCAAACAAAAAGAACGTTATCACCTCTAATCCCATCATCCACAAATAACTACTGTTCCCATTTGGCTGTATACGGTATACACCAAACAGGTTGTGTATTTGCCCTGAGGGAGCTAAAATTTTAATGGAACGAGTGGAAACGTACACAACCACAAGGTAAGACGCGAGATGATGGAATTACGTTTCTTGAACAGCCCAGAAGTGAGAACCTATCCAGATGACATGTTCTGGGGCCTTGGGTGGAGCATATGTGTGCCTTTAGAGATGTGCCCAGCCACCACTGCAAGAAAATGCTTAGCTCTTCAAATTCTTATAGAATAAAGCTGTCCTTCCACAATTGAGTTAAATGACTTACAGCAAAGTACGACTTGGGTACCAGCAGCAGAACCCGAGAACATGTTAGAAATTCGAATTCTCAGGCATCACCCCAGCACTTAAGTCAGAAACTCTTGGGGAGGGCCCCAGCAGTCTGCTCGAACAATAGCTCCAGGTGATGCTGATGTACAATAAAGCTTGAGAGCCACTGACTGAAGGACAGTGGTTATGTCTTGTTCATTGTTGAATTCTCTAGCTCAGCACCTGGTACCTAGAAGGCTAAAAAAAAAAGTTAAATAAATACTCCTTGAAGGTGTATCAATTTTACAATGTATTTCCATTATGGAATACTTCCCATAGAAATGTGAAAAATATAATGAATACCTAGTATATCCAGCATTTACTAGCAAATCTTGACATTTTGCCATATTCCCTTCAGATTTTTTTTTTTGCATGGGCAGGCACCAGGAATCGAACCCAAGTCTCCGGCAAGGCAGGCAAGAATCCTGCCTGCTGAGCCACCGTGGCCCGCCCCAGATCTTTTTTTTTTTCCATCGTGCTTGATGGTTGGTATACTCTTTTTTTTTTGCATATTCATCATCATGATCAATTTTTAGAACATTTGCATCGATTCAGAAAAAGAAATAAAAAGACAACAGAGAAAGAAATAAAATGGAAACAGAAAAAAAAAATTATATGTACCATATCCCTTACCCCTCCCTTTCACTGATCACTAGCATTTCACACTAAATTTATTTTAGCATTTGTTCCCCCTATTATTTATTTTTATTCCATATGTTCTACTCCTTTGTTGACAAGGTAGATAAAAGGAGCATCAGACACAAGGTTTTCACAATCACACAGTCACATTGTGAAAGCTATATCATTATACAATCATCTTCAAGAAACATGGCTACTGGAACACAGCTCTACATTTTCAGGCAGTTCCCTCCAGCCTCTCCATTA
>PVIY010039117.1:0-23371 GCA_004026745.1 Myrmecophaga tridactyla
GTATAATCTTTTTTTTCTCTATTATCATTTTATTTCTTTTTCTGTTGTCTTTTTATTTCTTTTTCTAAATCGATGCAAATGTTCTAAGAAATGATGAATATGCAACTATGTGATGATATTAAGAATTACTGATTGTATATGTAGAATGGAATGATATCTTAATGTTTTGTTTGTTAATTTTTTTAATTAATAAAAAAAATTTTTTTAAAAATCGGGGATATAAGGAATCATCTCTGTACCATAGAAAGCCGTGATCTCATAAATATTCAGAGTGTACATTTGCTGTTAAGTACTAGGGTAGATATTACTAGGGTTCAGTAATACGTGGCTCTCTTCCTCTTCCTCTTCTCAGTATCCTTTGTGACTGTTTCTGGACCATAAAATGCTAGAAGCATTGCATCTAATTTCAGTAAAAATCCCACGTATTATTCTCATCTCACCTTTTCCCTACCCAGGCAATGGTGGAGGAGGCCTAGTTTGGGGAAAACGAAACCTCCCCTGTGCCCCATCCAAAATAATGACAATAATAATAAAGGAAACCACCCTGATCCTTGAGTCACTATTTGGAGAACAGATTTCCTGGAGAGTCATGCAGAAAAGACCACACAGTGGACTTTGAATTAGTAAATAATCATGTTGTAAAACCAGAGAGTTTTGTAGTTACCGTGGCATAGACTACCTTATACTGACTAATGTAAATGCTTCTTCTTCTGTCACATCTTTTTTCAACATCAAATACTGACCTCAGAAGTCTGGAAATGCCTGAACTCTTCTTCTCTGGTCTATAATAATCCAATAACACTTGCCATTGTGTTCTCAGAGGACACACTTGAATTAAAGTATTTATCACACTGTCTTACTAGGTATCTCTTCAATTTTGTGTTTCTCCAAAAATATCTATTAGCTTACAGAGGGTGGGATCATGTTCCTTCACCTGTGTAGTTCCTGAACTTGGTATAAGCCAAGATATATCATAAGCATTTAACAAATGCTTGTTGGACAATGGGGGAAAAAAAGACACTACCCATCAGTATATGCCCCACCTTTCTGAAGTGGTATCTGCCCCCCTTCTTTCACTGGGGATAAAGAAGAGGGCAGAATGCAGGGATAGAAAAACTGCTTACCTATAAGGGAACCTAAAGGCATAGCACAAGCATTAAACCCCTTACTTCTAACTCTCAGTTGTGCCAAGGCTATAAAGAAGTCCAGGGCATTATTATGAGAGTATTTTACACTAGATGATTAAGCAAACTTTCTTTGAGTAAATGATGTTTAAGCAGAAACTAAAAAGACAATTAGGGGGTAGGGGGAGGAGGGAGGTGCCTGTGGCTATGCGAGGGTATCCCATGGATCCTGGAGGTGATTGGTTCTTGTTTGGGATCTTGACTGTGATGGAAATCTATGCACATGATACAACTGCCTAGAACTACCCTCCTCACACAAATGAGTGCATGTAAAATTGGTAAATCTTAAGTATTCATGGGTTGCATAAATATCAATTCCCTGGTTTTGATAGTGCACTATAGTTAAGCAAGATGTCACTGCCAGGGAAACTGGGTAAAAGGTACATGTAACTCCTTCTGCATTATTTCTTTTTTTTTATATAATTTTTTATTAATTAAAAAAAGTTACAAGAAAGAAATGCAAACATACTTAATATATGCTCATTCCATTCTACATATATAATCAGTAATTCACATCATCACATAGTTGCATATTCATCATCATACTCATTTCTTAGAACATTTGCATCAATTCAGAAAAAGAAATTTAAAAAGACAACAGAAAAAGAAAACAAAAACAGAAAAAGAAAAAAAAGTTTACATACCATACCCCTTACCCCTCCTTTTCGCTGATTACTAGCATTTCAAACTGAATTTATTTTAACATTTGTTCCCCCTATTATTTATTTTTATTCCATATGTCCTACTCGTCTGTTGACAAGGTTAGATAAAAGGAGCATCAGACACAAGGTTTTCAAAATCACATAGTCATACTGTGAAAGCTATATCATTATACAGTCATCACCAGGAAACATGACTACTGGAACACAGCTCTACATTTTCAGGCAGTTGCCTCCAGCCTCTCCATTACATCTTGGATAACAAGGTGATATCTTCTTAATGCGTAAGAATAACCTCCAGGATAACCTCTCGACTCTGTTTGGAATCTCACAGCCATTGATACTTTGTCTCATTTCACTTTTCCCCCTTTTGGTGGAGAAGGTTTTCTCAAGCCTTTCATGCTGGGTCTCAGCTCATTCTAGAGTTTTTCTCAATCCCTTGACGCTGAGTCTCAGCTCATTCTAGGATTTCTGTCCCACGTTGCCAGGAAGGTCCACACCCCTGGGAGTCATGTCCCACGTAGACAGGGGGAGAGTGGTGAGTCTGCTTGTATTGGCTGGAGACAGAGGCCACATCTGAGCAACAAAAGAGGTTCTCTTGGGGGTGACTCTTAGGCCTAATTTTAAGTAGGCTTGACCTATCCTTTGTGGCGTTAAGTTTCATGTGAACGTTTCATGTGGCGTTAAGTTTGTTTCATGTGAACAAACCCCAAGACTGGGGGCTCAGCCTATAGCTTTGGTTGTCCGCACTGGTTGTGAGAATATCAATAATTCAACTTGGGGAAGTTGAATTTCTCCCCGTTCTCACCATTCCCTGAAGGGGACTTTGCAAATACTTTTCCAGTCACTGATCAAATCACTCTGGGATTCATTGGGGCATCACTCTGGACAAACCATTAAAACCTAATGTCCTACCCAAGGTTCCATGTACTTATGTTGTTCAACCAACTATTTACATAAGTTATATTAGGAGATGCACTAGTCAAAATATAAATTTTGTACCAAATAAACATTTTTTGATTTAGTCTCACACATAAGTTGAAATTTTAAAATATTAATTACCATCTATTTTCAGCACCCTGCAGTAATGACATTCCTTTGTTCTTCCTCATGCAAAAATATTTTTAAATTTTTACATTTAGTCATTATCATTATACACTCTAGGTATTCCTAGATTACACCACCTCAATCTTTATCGTCTATCTTTCTTTGTGATTTCATTTATGCCCCCAGCCCTCCTCCCTCTATCATTCTCACATTCAGCTTCATTCAGTGTTTTAACATAATTGTATGACAGTTAGGTAGTGTTGTGCTGTCCATTTCTGAGGTTTATATTCAGTCCTGTTGCACAATCTGTATCCCTTCAGCTCCAGTTATCCAATATCTTACCCTATTTCTATGTCCTGATGGTCTCTGTTACCAACGAAATATTCCAAGTTTATTCACTAATGTCAGTTCATATCAGTGAGACCATACAGTATTTGTCCTTTTGTTTTTGGCTAATCACACTCAGCATAATGTCCTTAAGGTCCATTCATGTTGTTACATACTTCATAACTTTATTCTGTCTTACAACTGCATAATATTCCTTCGCATGTATATGCCACAGTTTGTTTAGCCACCTGTCTGTTGATGGACATTTTGGCTGTTTCCAACTCTCGGTAATTGTAAATAATGCTGCTATAAACATTAGTGTGCAAATGTCCGTTTGTGTCCTTGCCCTCATGTCCTTTGAGTAGAGACAGCATATAGATGGGTCCTGTTTTTTAATCCATTCTGCTAGTCTATGTTTTTTGATTCGGGACTTTAATCTATTAACATTTAGTGTTATTACTACATGGGTAGTACTTTCTTCTACCATTTTGCCTTTTGGATTTTATATGTCATATCTAATTTCCCTTCTTTTTACCTTTACTCATAGTCTTCCTTTCTACACTCTTCTCCACACCTCTCTCTTCTGTCTTTTCATATCTGTCTCTAGTGCTCCCTTTAGTATTTCTTGCAGAACTGGTCTCTTGGTCACAAATTCTCTCAGTGATTTTTTTGTCTGAAAATGTTTTAATTTCTCCCTCATTTTTGAAGGACAATTTTGCTGGATATAGAATTCTCGCTTGGCAGTTTTTCTCTTTTAATAATTTAAATATATCATCTCGCCTCCATGGTTTCTGCTGAGAGATCTACACATAGTCTTATTGGGCTTCCCTCGTACGTGATGGTTTGCTTTTCTCTTGCTGCTTTCACGATTCTCTCTTTCTCTTTGACCTCTGACATTCTGATTAGTAAATGTCTTGGAGTACGTCTATTTGGGTCTATTCTCTTTGGGGTACGCTGCACTTCTTGGATCTGTAATTTTAAGTCTTTCATAAGACTTGGGAAATTTTCAGTGATAATTTCCTCCATTAGTTTTTCTCCTCCTTTTCCCTTCTCTTCTCCTTCTGGGACACCCACAACACATATATTCGTGCGCTTCATATTGTCTTTCAGTTCCCTGAGTCCCTGCTCATATTTTCCCATTTTTTTCCTTATATTTTCTTTTCCTTGCCAGATTTCAGATGTTCCATCCTCCAGTTCAGAAATCCTATGTTCTGTATCTCAAAATCGACCATTGTAGGTTTCCATTGTTTTTTTCATCTCTTCTACCATGCCTTTCATTCCCCTAAGTTCTGTGATTTATTTTTTCAGACTTTTGAGTTCTTCTTTTTGTTCATTCCTTGCCTTCTTTATATCCTCCCTCAATTCATTGATTTGGTTTCTGATGAGGTTTTCCATGTCTGTTTGTATATTATGAATTAATTGTTTCAGCTCCTGTATGTCATTTGAATTGTTGGTTTGTTCCTCTGACTGAGCCATATCTTCAATTTTCCTAGTGTGATTTGTTATTTTTTGCTGGCATCTAGACATTTAATTACCTTAATTAGTTTATTCTGGAGATTGCTTGCACTTCTTTTACCTAGGGTTTTCTTGCTGGATGAATTTGTTGTCTATCTGTTCTTTGACATTCAATTCAGCTTTATCTGGACCTCTAGCTTAAGTTTTGTTTAACAGAGGAAATTTTTTCAGTTCTTATTTTCCTGTTTCTTGCCCTGCTTGTATGGTCTTTTTTCCCCCCACCCTTAGGAGGGTCTACTTAGGTATTATAGACCGCAGCCGGATTTTCCCAGACCAAACTGGCCTCCTATTGGAGGAAAGAGTCACCTGCGTTGGTTTTCCCTGAGGGTGAGACCCAGCAGGTTGAAAGACTTTCCTGTGAAGTCTCTAGACTCTGTTTTTCTTATCCTGCCCAGTATGTGGCGCTTGTCTGCCTGCAGGTCCCACCAGCATAAGATGATGCGGTACCTTTAACTTTGGGATTCTGGGCTCACAGCCGGTCCAGCTGGTCCAGGTTGGGGTACACTGTGGGTCCGGTCACTAACGTGACCCCAGGAGCTGTTTCTGTACTGTGTCTGGTTTTTCAGTAGTTGTTCTGGAGGATGAACTAAAATGCACACATTGTTAAGCCACCATCTTGGCCTGTATTATTTCTTATAATTGCAGGTGAATCTACAGTCATCTCAGAATAAAGAGTTTATTTATTTTTGTTTTTTAAAAGGAGTTAGCCACATGAAGCACATTCCAGGCAAAGGGAACCACCTGAATAAAGGGTTGGAGAGTGGAAAAGACTTGACCAGTTGAAGAAGCTAGAAGAGAATGTGGATGGAAGCAAGGGAGACTTGGCAAACAATGAAGCTGCTTGGAAAGACAGAGGAGAGACAACACAGGTTTTATAGCTCTATCAGCCATTTTGGATTTTATCTTAAATGCAGTGGGAAGCCATTGGAGGATTGGAAGGAGAAGAGTAAGGTGGTAAGATCTATCTTTTAAGAACATCTCTTTGTGTGGAGAATGGCTGGGAGCTGGACAGAGTAGAAGAAGGGAGATTTCTGCAGAGGTCGTATTTAAAGTGCTAAAAGAAAAAAAACTTATCCAGGAATAATGCATCCAGCAAAGCTGTCTTTCAAAAATGAGGGAGAAATGAAGACATTTCCAGACAAATCAAAGCTGAGGCAATTCATTACCACTAGACTTGCCTCATAGGAAAAGTTAAAGGGAGTCCTTCATGTTGAAAGGAAAGGACAGCATGACATGACTAGACAACTAGGACAACTAGACTGTAACTATAAACTGTATGAAGAATAAAGACCTCTACCACAGGTAACCATGTGGGTAAATATAAATGCCAGTATTACTGCATTTTACATTTTTATTGCTCTTTTTAAATTCTAATATGACTTAAAATTCAAGCGCATAAAAAGCAAACATAAAACTTTTCTTACTGGGCACACAATTAAAAGGTGTAATTTGTGACAAGAACAAAATGAAAAGAGGTCGTAGAAGGCTACAGGAACAAAATATATGTAGGCTATTGAAGTCAAGTTGGTATCAGCACAAACTAAATTGCAATAGATTTAGGTATTAAATGTAATCCCTCTGGTAATCATAAAAAAATCTAAAACTTTACACAATCTAAGATATATACTCCAACCTATATCCAAAATATACACATCCAAGGTTGTTCCAGTTTGCTAGCTGCCAGAATGCAATATACCAGAAAAGGAATGGCTTTAAAAAGGGAATTTAATAAGTTGCTAGTCTACAGTTCTAAAGCCGAGAAATTGTCCCAATTAAAACAAGGCTATAGAAATGTCCAATCTAAGGCATCCAGAGAAAGATACCTTGGTTCAAAAAGGCCAGTGAAGCTCAGGGTTTCTCTCTCAAGTGAGAAGGCACATGGCGAACACAGTCAGGGTTTCTCTCTCAGCTGGAAGGGCACATGGCGAGCACTGCATCATCTGCTAGCTTTCTCTCCCGGCTTCCTGTTTCACGAAGCTCCCCAGGAGGCGTTTTCCTTCTTCATCTGCAAAGGTCTCTGGCTGGTGGACTCTCTGCTTCGTGGTGCTGCAGCATTCTCTGCTCTCTCTGAGTCTCTCTCTCTCCAAAATGTTTCCTCTTTTATAGGACTTCAGAAACTAATTAAGACCCACTCAAATGGGTGGAGACATGTCATCCCCTAATCCAGTTTAACAACCATTCTTGACTAAATCACACCAACCAGGGAGATGATCTCATTATAGTTTCAAATATACAGTATTGAATAGGGAGATTATTCTACCTTTAAGAAATGGGATTTATATCAAAACATGGCTTTTCTTAGGGGGCATACTTCCTTTCAAACCAGCACATCCAAAATTACAGTGCCATAACAGAATAGTTTCACTACTCCTACAGTTCCTTTTCTAAATTCTCTCCTTACCATTTAGAGAGCTTCCTTTAGTCATTTTTTTAGAGTAAATATGCTGATGACAAGTTCTTTCAGTTTTCTGTCATTTGAATATGTCTTAATTGCCCCTTCATTCCTGAAATATATTTTCCCTGCACATAGAGAAGCACAAAATTTTTCCAGTGCTTAAAAAAAAAAAATCTATCAAGAATTCTATATTCAGTGAAAATTATCCAGTGTCAATTCTGGATTGATTTTTTTTCTTTCAGCACTGGAAAAATATTGTATCTGTTTTATCTATTGCCATGATTTCTGGTGAGAAATCTGCTGTCCTTTGAATTGTTTTTTCCCTATAGCTGAGGTATCATTTCTCTCTCACTGCTTCAAGAATTTCTTTGTCATTAGCTTTCAGAAGTTTTACTATGATGTATCTTGGTGTAGATTACTTTGGATTTATACTGCTTAGGGTTCTCTTAGCTTTTAGAATCTGTAGAATTATGTATTTTGCCAAACTTTGGAAGATTCATCTGCATTCTTCAGGTATTTTTTCATTCCTACCCTTTTTTTCCGTCTCATTCTTGGACACTGAAGACATGAATTTAGTTATTTTATCATAGCCCTACAGGTCCCTTAGGAGCTGTTTATTTTTATTTTCCAGTCTATGTTCTGTTATTTAGATTGGGTAATTCCTATGGTTTTATCTTCCAGTTCACTGATTCTTTCCTCTGTCCTTCCATTCTGCTAAGTCCATCCACTGAATTTTGACTATGTTAAAATATTTTTCAGTTTTAAAATTTACATTTAGTTCTTTATATCTTCTATTTCCTTGCTGAGACTTTTTTTTCTTTTTCATTTGTTTTACACTTGTTGAGCATTTTTTTCTTTATTAGGGAAGTTGTGTATTTACCAAACAATCCTGTATAAAATGCAGGGTTCCCATATACCACCTCACCACCCACACCATGTATTGGTGTGGAACATTTGCTACAATTGATGATAGGCCATTTTCATAATTGTACCATCAAAGTCCATAGTTTAATTTAGCGTCCACTGTTCGTGTTCCACAGATAGTAAAAAATGTTTATTCTGTTACCAAATGTACATTCTAACATTTCCCTTTTTAATCATATTCAGATATATATTTCAGTGCTGTTAACTGCTTTCACAATATTGGGCTATCACCACCACCATTCATTACCAAAACATTTCCATCATTCCAAACAGGAACATTTTATTTATTTATTTATTTATTTATTTATTTATTTATTTTTTAATTTGCATATGGGCAGGAGGCACCAGGGATCGAACTCCAGACCTCCAGCACGGTAGGTCGGAGCTCTGCCTGCTGAGCCACAGCAGCCGCCCCAAACAGGAACATTTTAAGCCTTAACTTCCCATTCCCTCTTCCTACCCAGTCCCCTGGTAATCTTTATTCTAGATTTTAACACTATGAGTTTGCTCATTCTAATTATTTCAAATCTGTGAGATCATATAATATTTGTCCTTTTGCATTCTGGCTTATTTCACTCAACATGATATTTTCAAGATTCATTCATGTTGTTCCATGTATCAGGACTTCATTCCTTTTTACGGCTGAATAATATTCTATTGTATGTAATATTACATTTTAATTTTCCATTCATTGGTTGATGGACACTGGATTACTTCCATGTTTTGGCAATTGTGAATAATGCTGCTATGATCACTTGTGTGCATATGTCTGTTAAGTCCCTGCTTTCAGTTCTTTGGGGTATACAACTAGTAGTGGGATTATTGTGTCATATGGTAGTTCTGCACTTAGCTTTCTGAGGAACCACCAAACTGTCTTCCACAGTGGCTCCCATTTTACCTTGCCACCACCAATGAATGAGTGTTCCTATTTCTCCACATCCTCTCCAGCAATTGGTGTTTTCCATTTTTTTAAATAGCAGCCATTGTAATGAATGTGAAATGGTATCTCATTGTGGATTTTTGATTTGCCTTTCCCTGATGACTAATGATGTTGAGCATCTTTTCATGTGATTTCTGGCCATTTGGAGAGATATCCATTCAAGTCATTTGCCTTTTTTTAACTTGACTTATTTGTCCTTTTGTTGTTAAGTTGAAAGATTTCTTTATATATTTTGGATAGTGATCTCTTATTAGATACGTGGTTTCCAAGTATTTTCTCCCATTGGTTAAGTTGTAGCTTTTACTTTCATGATAAAAGTTCTTCAAGGAATGAAAGTTTTTAATTCTGATGAGGTTCCATTTATAGGGTTTTGTTTTTTTTTTTGTAGTGTTGCTTGTGCTTTGGGTGTAAAGTCTAGGAAACCATTGCCTAACACAAGGTCCCGAAAATGCTTGTTGAAGCATTTTTCATGATGGCTACTTTATTTCCAGATAATTCCAATATCTCTGTCAGTCTCTTTTAGCTGATTTCCTCTGACTCCACTCTGGCAGCAACAAGAGGGTATGTTGCCTCATCACTTTCAGGTTCCCCACTTAGCATCGGTTGATGGCTCAGAAGAGGGCTACTCATTACTTCTGGCCAGGGATGGTAGTTCTAGTTCCCACTTCCTGGCTAGGAAGTGTGGAAGTGCTTTAATACTGGCCTCCAGATGGCCTCCAGTGACACCATGTGGGGATGGGGTTGGGACCATTGTTACTGCCTGGTGGGGATAAAAATCCCAGCTCTCTACTTTGCCTTCTCTGATGCTACTTAGCAGAGGGATTGGAAGTCTCATTACAGCCTGACAAGGGTCGAAGTCTAGTCTTTCCACCTGGCCTTTGTGGGCATGGGGGGAGGCAGAGCCAAATATTTATCTGTGCTGTTCAGAAAATATCAAGCTCTTTTGTATACAAGTTTCCAGTCTTGATAAGCTTCTGATTTCCTGGTCCTTTGGCTAGAGAAAACAAGCTTTCGTTTTGGGTATTTTTATATGTGCCCATTGGGTTTCTGGGTTGCTGATTTTTTTCCCTCCAAATCTGGATATATGAGACAACTCACCATTATGTATTCCCTGGGTCCCAAGGTCCCTAGTCAGTCTGCCTTTTCTCTCCATCACTGAGAGTTTTCTTCTGCTTGTTTTATATATAATGTCCTGGGCTTTTATCTGTACTTAGCAGGAAGAATAGGAAAGTGTATGTTTACTCCAACTTCCCAGAAGTGGAAGTCCCCCACTGAGTTTTCATATTTGATGGCATGGGCCAGATCTGGACTAAGTCCCCAATATTTGAATTAGGATGCTGCAACATGCTATAGAATTGTACAAGGAGCAGAGAAGGACAATGGAGCCCCTGAGAGGTTGCTTAGAACAAAGGAAAAGGGTGATACAAAAATCAGGCCCAAGGCCCAAGGACCTAGGGAGCATCTTCATAATAAAGTGGCAAAAAATAGAAGGTACTAGGTGATTTGGGAGATAAAATAGAGGGACCTAAACTAGCTAGAGGATCAAAGTTCAGTCCTAGAACACAGTACTAGAACCCATCGAGCCACCCATTCCAAGGCTGTAGGCTCCCCTGGCAAATGACTTTTGATTCAATCTAAACGAATCATAACATCCTGGAAGGCAGACCACTTTGGTGGGGGTGGAATAACCCCAATAGAGTGGGTTTAACACAGACAGGAAGCCGTCTCTCATCTTATGGAATGAAAGCTGACAGAGGTCTGCTTCAAGGCCAGCAGTTTCCACACCTGCCTCAGGCCCCAGAAGAGCTAGCAATAACATCAGCAACACCTGTGGCAGAGACAGATGTTCTGCCATGTGGTCTAGAGTGACTACAGGCTCCAGGCTCCCTACAGCAGAGGCAGCTCTGTAGTCAAGAAGCCAACATCAGTTGAGTCACTGGAGGCTCAAATGGAGTAGCAACGCTGCTGGCTGCTGAGGCAGGTCCAAGCTCCCCTCCATTAGGAGACAGCAGATTCTTATATCTGGGGGAGGTTATCTTCTGGGAAAAACCCAACAACTGTATTTTCTCCTAGTCATGTAAGTGGATACTGCAGCTTCAAGATCTGTGATACTGATGTAAAAATGACCTGGTTTGTAGTTACTGGGTACGTTAAGGAAAGCACATTAGTCATTATTTACAGCCTTATCTGAGTCTCTGGTTTACTGCTGGGAGAGGAAATGTGAATTTAAAAAACAAAAACATTTCTTATGCAGGAAGTACTTCAACACCTCCTGTTTCCTCACCGTCTTTCATCCCACCTGGCTGCTACCTTGTCATAATATTTGAATTAGGATGCTGCAACATGCTATAGAATTGCACAAAAGAAAAACCCACCTGGGACTGAAAGATCTCAGCTGTGGTTGGCAAAACATATCCTATTCCCACCTTCATTTTCCTGGAGGAAAAGGAGAGTTGGGCCTTTGAGTGCTCTTCAAACACACTCATCCTTAACCCTGAACACATGTGTCTCCTGTTCATAACCCCTGCAGTGTGAGCCCTCTGGCTGCGCACTTTGTGCTGATGAAGGATGGAATTGCACCCTTTTTGGTTACCTCAAAAAGTCTCCAGAGGTTGGTGGCCATGGTGATGGCAGCTGCATCGCGTTTAGTTCTACTGCAGCGGGGTACTGTGACGCCGGCTGCATTGTGGCACCGGCTGGAAGGCATAGCGCCTCTCTGATCTTTCTGCATGGCTCAGGTGACTCTGGACAAGGATTGAGAAATTGGATCAAGCAGGTTTCATGTCAAGATTTAGCCCTCCAACACATAAAAGTCATTTACCCAACAGCTCCTTCCAGCTTCCATGGAGATGTGTCTCCACCCATTCAATTGGGGTCGCTTACTGGAGTCCTTTGATAGGCAACCATTTTAGAAAAAGCTTCAGTGATGACAGAACCCACACAGCCAGAGACCTTTGGAGATGCAGAAGGAAAATGCCCCTGAGAGGTCCTTTGAAACGAGAAGCCAGAGGCCCCAGCAGATGCCAGCCATGTGCCTTCCCAGCTGACAGAGGTGTTCCCGACCCATCAGCCTTTCTGGAACCAAGATATCTGTCTCTGGATGCCTTAATTTGGACATTTTTATAGGCTTAGAGTTGTAAACTTACAACATAATAAATTCTCTTTTTAAAACCAAAAAAAAAAAAAAAAGGCCTCCAGAGGGAATTAGGAGAAAATGGATCTAAGGCTTCCAAGAAGATGAAAAATAGTACCAAAATTTCCATCTGCCATATTATGAAGATTCTTTTGGAAGAGAAAGGTGGTACCATTTTGATGGAAGTAGACATGTGTCATATGTAGTCATGGAGTAGGATCTCTGATTGTATATAAAATCCATATCATCTTTAGCTCCACGTTTCTCTCCTAAGGGCTGTCTCCTTCAGTCTCTGACCACAATCTGAAGACAGGACCCATAGAGAAGACCCTACAATCCTGTACTCCATCCCTCAGTAATTATGGCTGACCATTCCCTATGGACAAATCAAAATGTAGTTAGTGTTTAAGATAATCTTTCAAAAATGTAGATCTAATCTTGTGACTCCCTGGCTGTCTTAGCCTGCCAGGCTGCCATGTCAGACACTGCACAACAGTATTCCCATTGGCTCAAACAATGGGAATTTATTGGCTCACAGTTTTGAGGCTATAAACCCAAAATCGAGGCCTCAGCATGACAATGCTTTCTCCCCAAGGTCTGTAACGTTCAGGTGTTGGCTGCCGGCAATCCTGGGGCTTCCTCGGTTTGTGTTCCTGCTTCACATCACATCACCACGGGTTCCCTTGACTTCTAGTTTCTGGTTCTTCCCTGTGGCTTTGTCTCTATAAGGCCTTCGGTAATAGGATTAAGACCTACCTTTGTTTAGTTGGCCACAACTTAACCAAAAATAACATCTTCAGAAGGTTCTATTTTCAGTGGGTTCACACCCACAGGAATGGGATTGAGATTAAGAATATGTTTTGTCTGGGGTACATAAATTAACCTGCCACACCAGCTTAAAACCCTTCAGTGTCTTTCGTACAGAGCCTAGAATTCTTTATATGCATACAAAGTCTCCATGACTGGGTGCCACTGACGTCTTCTGTCTTGTCCCCTCCTGCCATCTCTTCCCATGTGCGTCTTCCAGTGGATGGTCACCCTTCAGCCACACCGAACCGTCTGCAGTTCCACAAAAGGTCCACGCCTTCTCCCATTTCCTTGCCAATGCATGCACTGTTCTGCAGGACAAAAGCCCTTTCTGAAAAATAAGGTTAGACGCTTCACTTCTGTTATCTTGCAATATATATATATTGCAATATATATATATACCTTTACTTATCACACTGTATTAAAATCCTGGTTTGCTTCTCTTCCTTTCCTACCTGACTGTGAATATAACAAAAACAGAGGGGATTGCCTGTGACGCATGTCTGCAACCTTGACACAGAGAAAAAGCCTAAAACGTGTTTAATTAACAATAAATACTTAAATGAATGATTCTATTAATTAGTTAATTAATAATCCATGGTTCTTTATCCTGAAGGACAGTTCAGCAAGATATCACTTGCTTATTTCTTAAGCCTTCAGACACATTCAATTAAAGGCAGTAGATATTTATAGGGCACTGTTTATGAGACATAAAGCAAAACACAATCCTAGGGACCCTCAAGTAGTGACCAACTGCACAACAGAGGATAAATGCAGATCAAAAATAGCCTTAGGTCAGAGCACATCAGTTTTTGCCACCAACAGGGGTCAATTCAGGACAGATTTTCCTGTTAAATGAATTATGAAAAAAAAAAAAAAAGGATTACCTCTTTCCGGGCCAGGCCCTCTGATCAGAAAGCAGGTGTAGGCTTAGTTGTAGCTGAATGACCCTGGGACTAAGGCAGAAGGCAATCTGGATGGAAGGGGGTCGACAGTGGGCTGATGGAGAGGATACTATTTGGGAAACTCTATTTACTTAGATCATATGGTTGTCTGCAGAAGTTTTTGGTGTATGTTTCAGAGGAGTGTTGATAGAATTATGGGTTCGCCAAAGCTTTCAGAGCCACCAATGGTGTTTTTGTCCCTGCTAAAGTATTATCATGCACTTGTGATGAGAAGAGGAGGAAAGGAAATTTGGAGACAAAGGACCCTTTCCAGCATCACTAAAATAACAGAAACTGAAAGGATATTGATTAGGAGGAACTTTTCCACTTTCATTGTTCCTTCAGAACCTGTAGGAACTGCTACAGAGGTTTAATAATACAGGGAAAATGAGTCCACTCAAATTGCTTTTAGTGTGTTAAGTATATGACTTTTCCCATTCTTCTATCACTCCCTTATCATCAGTCACCAAGTTCGGGAAAGAAGGGAAATTACCACAGAAGAGCCAGACATTAGCCAGACTCTCGCTGGGACCTTTTGTTCCAGAGATAAGACCCAAGCTGTAGTCTAAACACGTGCTGGAAGCCCCTCACTCCCTCCACTTCTGGGACAGGTTTTATTTTTATGTATATGTATATATAATGTTTATTTTTAACTAAAAAATATCTAAATGCATTGATATTTTTTCAATAACTCCATTTTGGAATGCAAACATTTTCTTAACTTATAGTTGGTACTGAAGTACATAATGATAAAGCATTTTCACATGGGTCTTTCAAAAATATCAGCAGTGTTGTTCAAATGTGTAATGTGCATTAAACAGTACTTGTGTGTAATTATTTTGCATTTCTGATAGATTTAACATTTAAAGTGCTTAGACTTTAGGGCAGTGCCACAGTGGCTCAGTGATGGAATTCTCGCCTGCCACGCCAGAGGCCCAGGTTCATTTCCTGGAGTCTGCTCATGCCAAAAAAATTTTTAAAAACCTTAAACTTTAACTCTTAAAAGTCTTAGCAAGACTTTTCCCATACTTAGCAATGCCTTTTTTTAAATGCAATTATATTGAAATATATTCACACACCACACAATCTATCTGAAGTATACAATCAACGGCTCACAGTATCATCTCATACTTGTGCATTTATCATCATGATCAATTTTAGAACATTTTCATGGCTCCAGAAAACAAAATAAAAATAAAAAAGAAAACCCAAAACATCCCATACCCCATATGCCCCCCTATTATTTCTTTAAAAAACAAAACAAAAAAAACCCAGTTTTATTCATGATGTATAAAAATTCTTGATCCAATTCTTGATCCAATTTCTCAACCAGTGCTCCTGGTATAATGGGAGAAATTTTGACAGAGCAAACGTACATATTATGAGAGAGAGAGAAAGACCAGCCAGCAGAGCTCTCTGGAAGTCTAGTATAATTCTGTCATGTTGCATCATCACAAAGGGATCAAACCTGAAGTAAAAAATGGCAAAGTTTCAAAGAAAATAAATCATGCAGGCTCGGGAAGGACCTAATTAAAAAGCTACTCTACCTGCTGCCATGTTCTATTTATAGCTGAAATATGGGCATTCTTGCCAGGAATATAAATTACAGCAAATCCAGGATTTTAAGACAGTAGGTTCATGTCTGTTTAATAAATCATTACTATGCTTATAAAGTGGGTATCTTTACTCATGAATTTTCTATTTTAATGAAATTAGCTCAATTCTCTTTTCTGCATGAGATGACACTCATGGGCTGTAATTGTTACTCATGGATAGGGGTAGAGAAGGGAGAGGCTCCCTTTGTGTAAATTCTCTTTCTAAATATACATTCACTTCATACACGTCATTACCTGCAATACTGTTTAATGTCTGTTCACAATGCTGTTTTTATCAAGTCCAATCATAGCTGTTATGTTCGGAAATCATTGTAAGTATTTTTTACATTGTAAATCATTATTTACAATATTTACATTGTAAATCATTCTATTATTTTTTTACTGAAATCATGCCCAAAATAAAATCAGTAACAAAAAAGTATCTTTTAAAAAGATCTACGGTGTCATATTAAATGGTAAGAGAAAAAATCAGAACACCATATTGGGTAAGCGATCAGAACTTCACAAGCCTGAAACCTTGTGTGTTCAAGACCAAGATTCAACTGCGCACCAAGCCCCCTCCCTGCTTTAGGAGCGGAGTCAGAATTAACCCTTCAGAGAAAAGGAAAAACAAGCATATAAAACCTACAGCTCCCCACCCCCCGCCCCAGTATTGATTTAAAGTATTTTTCTTATATTTTAAAAATAGGTATTTAAGACAAGGTTTGAAATCCTGACTCCTTCTGGCTCTTATAAAACTCTACAGCCAAACCAAATTTATAAGTTAAATACCCCAAAATTACTAGGACCAACAGAGTTGAAATGAATAATTTCAATTTCATGTGACACATACTGGTTTCAAAAAATCACTGATTGGGGTTCATGGTGGAAAGATGGATTCTCATGGTTGTTTCTGTATTTCATCTGCTACTATATTTCACTTTAAAAACTCTAATGCCAAGAAGGATTGTTTATAAATGCATTGTTAGAAACAGTATAAATAACTTTAAGCTTTTTGTTGGCAAGTTTTAGAGAATTAAAACATATTCAATTAAAATTTTACCAATAAGTAATCTTCAAATAATAATTCTATATAGCGATTTTATTTATTAGAGATAACATTAGCAATGTAGCATAATTAATACCTACATTAAATATTATCTAAGTCAATTATTGCTAGAATTGGGAAAAAATATTTTTCACTGCCTATATACTGTTTTGTTAATGCATATAATTACAGGCACTCAGTAAAACCACCCTGAAATACAAATATGTTACTCACTGCCAGAGAGGAGGATCTTTAGAATTCTGCATACTTATATTATCATATGCTATGCTTGATTCAATTCTTCCACCGCTTTATTTGAGCTGCTACAAACCCTTCATTCATTACAGTACACCATGATCTCACTTGGGCTTCAGTTCCCAAACTTCATAAATGCAAATGCAGGCATTAAAATTTCTTTTCAGAAGTAATCCAGATAACCCAGAATATACTTTTAGTTTTTAATTGCCATTGAAATAAAAACGCAATGTACATAAGAACAGTTGTATTCCTCTATATGAAAAGAACTCTTAAAATATCAGTTTAAAAAAGATTAATACTCTCACTATTAATAGAGAAAGAGCATGAATAGTTAAGTTATTAAAAAAACAAACAAATAAAGAAAAATGGTATATAAACATCTGAAAAGACTTTTGTTTAAGTATGGCAAATTGAACACACACATTTGCCTCTGCTCCATCCCATTACCTGCTAAAATTACAGAAAGAAATAAAGCATAACTCCACAGAGGGAGAGGAATGACAGCACATGAGTAATATGGATGTCATTTTGGAAGCTGGAAAGCAGATAAACAAATAGCATTTTCCTTAGCAAACAGAGCAGAACCTAAGTACGCAAGGGTGGGGAATAGGGAAGCCAGGAAGATGCAAACCACTTCACACTGCAACCCCGAAAGGCACACAGGCTGCAGATTCCAGGTACCTGCAAAAGGGAAGTGGTGTGGGGCCAAAACAGGAGGATTCGTTGATAGCTTTTAAAAGGAGTCGGTATGCATCAGGATCCCTGCTCCTCCATTGCACAGCTAATAAGCAATGGCCACTCCCCTGCCTTGGCAGAAAATTGGGAGATTTCCCCTCTAGCTCTGAATGTGAGGACACCAGGTGCAACTGAAGGCAAGCGAATATCCTGAACACAGGCGGGAGAAGTAAGCACCCCACACTGACTGGCAATGACACTCCTCTATCCCAGTTCCCTTCCCTCCTTGTGTTCACAATGTTGACAGTTAGGCAGGAGATTGGAAGATTTTTCTCTGGGAAAATTAATGAGCCCCAGGGAAAAGAACTACACCTAATGGCCTTTGGTATTTTCCAACAAAGCATTTTCCACCTGATCTCCCTACAGAAAGCCAAAAAGTCAAGCATTTCCCTCCATGCACACAAAGCTTCCAAACAAGATTCTTGGGCCTAACTTTTAGATATATGAATGAACAATCCATTATGCTTATGAATTAAATATAATCAGACATCTCAGAACTGCGCCTATAACACGAGAGACAGAGACAGTGGACATCCCAGCAGGAAGCTCAGAAAATCCCAGGAAAAGTTATGTAGCCAACTTATTGTTTAAGTACGCCCAGAGAATAATCTGCAGACACGCCAGGTCTCACGTAAGTCTCATGTACTCTTTCAAAGAAAGCGACTGGGTGATGTTCTTCACCAAAGCAAGTTAGTAAGCAAAGGTGTTCAGAATATTTCTGAAAATAGGGGCCCCAGCAGGAAGGAGGCAAAAGGATTCCTGGGATTTCCTGGCAGGGAGAATCCCAGGACAACAGCAGGGTAGCAGGCTGAGAGGGAAACTAGACCACACTGGAGCTGGACATCCAGAAAAGAGGTCTTGCAGGGGTGGGGTGGGGTGGAAAACTGATATTCACCATATTTTTTAACCTATTGAGATAAGATTATTTTGACTCTGTCGGAGATCCTAGAGAGGAAAGGTGCACAGTGAAGGTGCATACAAAAAATTTTTTTAATGAAGGCAATTATTAGATCCAAGAAAAATAAGCAACACAAGGGAATGTATCATAATATCCAACATGGTTCAATTGTAGATGATGTTTACAGAGACATAATTTTAAAATTCTGCAATGATGTAACCAAAAAAGGAGAATCTGTATATACCGGGAAGAGTGCATGGTGCAGAGTGGGATTGGAGAGGAAGAACGGAGCAGGGTTAACTTCACATCTTCCATAGTAGAAAGTCAATTGAAAATAACACTGAAAAAGTAGAATTAGTATTAAATTTATATTATTTAAAAATATGGAGGCAAAAGAAAACAGAAAGGATTAAAGAGGTAATAGCAAATGTAGCACCTGCTACTTTTCATTTTAAGCTTGGTGACATGACTGGCATTTTTAAGCCCATGTATACCTTAGGGATCCTTGCTTCTTGGACTTCACACCCTTGTGTAATCTCCTCCCACACTGAATAGGGCAGTATACCCAACAGAATATTGGGGAAATGACAGTGTGACTTCAGAGGCTAGATAATGAAAGATGGTGGCTTCCCTTGCTCTCTCTCAGACCCCCTGTTGTGGAAGTGGTCAGCTGTCATGTGATAAGGACACACAAGCAGCCCTATGGAGAGGTCCAGGAGGTGAGAAGCTGACCGCGTGTATGAGCCATTTTGCAAATGGGTCATCGAGACCCAGTCAAGCTTTTAGAAGATTGCAGCCCCTGCCATGGCAACAAGCTCCTGAGAGACCCACAAATGTCCACTTAAGCTGCTCTTGAATTCTGGACCCACCGAAACTGTGAGATAATAAATATTTATTTCTTTAGGTCACTGACTTTGGTGGTATTTGTTACATAGCAATGGATATACTACAAGCCATAACAGGCAAGAGAAGCTGATTATGAAGCTGGAAGAAATAACCAGACAAGGAACATTCTAGAATTGGCATGGTGTGGCTGTTACTTGCAATCAGGACAGTGGCCATCAGAATGAGTTTGTGAGACTTGTAATGCTTCTTGGAGACTCCGAGAAATTATACATGGCACAGGGACAGGGAAAGTGGTGGTGAAAACAGTGTGAAAGCAGTACTCACGCCACACTGGAGAGCGATGAGGAAGAGACCACAAGGGAACCAGAAGCTTTTCGTACTATTTTAAAAGCAACTTTTTCTAGATTTAGCACTCACCCAGGTACTGCAAGCTTTTAACTGTTTTCCAGAGTTTTGACAAAGATGGCTCTGCCAATTTTTGCTAGGAGTACAGAGTTTCTGTGAGAAAAAAGAACCCTGGGGCATCTTACGCTGCCATCTTGTTCTGTATCAAGGTTTTTTAATTTAATGAAGTCCGATTTATCTATATTTTCCTTTGTTCCTTGTGTTTGATGTCATAAATGTCCCCTTTTGAGTTGAGTGCCCATGTGTTGGTTGAGTCTTCCTGATAAGGTGAGAAGCCAATCCAAGCCACATCTTCCTCATGCAGTCCCTAGCTCCACGCACTAATTCTGCAGCCATCCAATCCACTAGGAGACTTCAGTGGCAAATTTCCTATCTTAGCTTAAATACCCAAGCCATCATATTGAGATGATTGGCTTTAAAAGATAAAAGTTGCAGGATAACTTTTTTTTTTTTACCTTAATCTGAGCTGCTTCTAAATTAAAAAAAATTTTTTTAAAGCGCCTACTGGGGTGCCTGTATGTTAGTGCCAATCTCTCATGTGGCAAACCGAAAGACTGAACCAAGAAATTCTCTGCCTCACTCTCCCAGAACTTGTCTGGCTGGCAGAAGCAGCCTGCAGACAGCTAAAGCACTGTAAGAAACAAGTCAAAGCCATCTGGGCAAAGGATTACCTTCACTGGTAAACAATAGAGCACCCTGGAGAGAAGAAAGTCTATCTTATAGGTGGGTGTTCTAGTTTGCTAGCTGCCGGAATGCAACACACCAGAGACAGATTGGTTTTTAATAAAAGGGGATTTATTTTGTTAGTTCTTCAGAGGAAAGGCAGCTAACTTTCCACTGAGGTTCTTTCTTACATGGAAGGCACAGGATGGTCTCTGCTGGTCTTCTCTCCAGGCCCCTGGGTTCCAACATCTTTCCCTGGGGTGACTTCTTTCTGCATCTCCAAAGGCCTGGGCTGAGCTGCTAGTGCTGAGATGAGGAATGCCGAGCTGCTTAGCTGTGCTACATTGCATTCTCTCATTTAAGCACCAGCCAATTAAGTCAAACGTCACTCACTGCAGCAGACATGCCTCCTAGCCGACTGCAGATGTAATTAGCAACAGATGAGGTTCACGTACCATTGGCTTATGTCCGCAGCAACAAAACTAGGTATGCTCACCTGGCCAAGTTGACAACTGAATCTAACTAACACAGTGGGGCATTTGAATTACCGTTACCAGGAGAATACTAAGGCCATGAGCAAGCACAAGCTCAAGACAAGATGCAGGCTCAGAAAAGCAGAGAGGACCCTGCACTTCACTTTTCCCTCAGGCTGACCGTCTGGATAATAGGGCTGAACTTGGAAGGAGAGCACCGCCACCACAGGACCAATTTGCAAAGACTGTGAAAGGCTGCCTGCCCCCCTTCTTCCCCCCACCCCCGCACTGGTTAGTTTCTTTCTGTTAGTTCCTGGCACTCAAGGAAATCTCTGTCATAGCACTAGCTAGATTCAAATTTAAGAAGCGGCTAGCTCAGGGACTAAATTGCAGGCTTAATACTTCAAAATATTAAAACGTACAGTGTATAACAAAAGATTAAAAGACGAAGAAACAGGAAATGATAGCCCGCCAAAAGGAACAAGAAAAAAATCCAAATCCATCAACAAAGAAGGCCAGACTTCGAACACAGCGGACAAAGACTTTAAAAAAAAAAAAAAAAAAAAAACAAGATCCTCACTCTGCTCAAGGAGATAAAGGAAAATACAGAGAAAAAAACCCTACAGAATATTAGGAAAATAATGAATGATATGAGAATTTCAATAAAGAGAAAAATTTTTAAAAGAACCAAACAGAAATACTGGAGTTATAGACCACAATACCTGAAATGAAAGATTTCTTAGGGGGGTTTCAAGAGCAGATGGGAGGTGGCAGAATAAAGAATCAGTGAAATCAAAGACAAGTAATTGAAATAATTCAGGCTGAGGAGCAGAAAGATAAAGCATTTTGAAAAGAGAACAGAGCCTAAGACACCTATAGGACACCATCAAGCACGCTGATATATGCATTATACGAGTTTTAGAAGGAGAAGAAAGAGAGAAAGAGGAAGAAGGAATATTCAAAGAAATGATGGTAGACAACTTCCCAAATTCAATAAAAGGCGTGAATATCAACATTCAAGAAGCCCAATAAACCCCCGACAGGATAAACTCTAAGAAACCTATGCCCAGACACATAGTCAAACTATCAAATGCCAAGCTTAGGAGAAAGTTCTGAAGGCTGCAAGAGAAAAGCAAAGTGTTAGGTACAAAGGAATCTCACTAAGAATAACTGCTGATTTCAGAAATTATGGAAACAAGAAGGTAGTAGGAGGACATATTTAAAGTGCTAAAAGAAAACAATTGCCAGTCAAGAATTTTATAACCAATGCAACTTTCTTTAAAAAATGAGGGGGAGATTAAGACATCCCTAGATAAATAAAAGGAGTTTGCCACCACTAGGCCGGCCCTACCAGCAATGCTAAAAGGAGTTCTTCAGACAGAAAGGAAGGGACTCCAGACAGCGGACTGAAGCACTGTATTAATACAATACAGTGCATTAACAGAATGAAGGAATAAAACCATATGATCATCTCAATTGATCTAGAAAAGGCATTTGACAAAATCCAACATTCCTTCTTGATAAAAATGCTTAATAAAAATAGGAATAGAAGGCAATTCCCTCAACAGGATAAAGGACATATACAAAACACATACAGCCAACATCATCCTCAAAGGGAAAAGACTGAAAGCTTGCCCGCTAAGATAAGGAACAAAAAAAGGATGCCCACTGTCACAACTGTTATTCAAGATTGTATTGTAGTTCTAGCCTAAGAAGTTAGGCACGAAACAAACAAACAAACAAACAAAAGCATTCAAATTGGAAAGGAAGAAATAAAACTTTCCCTCTTTGCAGATGACATGATAACTATATGTGGAAAATCCTGAAAAATCTATATCAAAACTACCAGAGCAAATGAATGAATTTGGTAAACCGGCAGAGTAGAAGTTCTACATGTAAAACTCAATAGTGTTTCTATACATTAATAATGAACAATTTGAAGAGGAAGTCAAGGGAAAAAAACTTCCTTTACAATGGCAACTAGGAGTAAATGTATGCATTCATGTCACTAAAATAAATTATTTTTTAAAAATCAAAGAACTCTATAACAAAAACAGTGAATGTTAATGTAAACTATGGACTATAGTTAATAGTATAATTATAATTATATTGTTTCATCAATTGTCACAACCGTACCAAACAAATGCAAAGTGTTAGTATTGGGGTAAATTGTGTCAGGGAGGGTAAAATCAAACTCTATTCTCTGCATGACTCTTCTTTAAACCTGCAACTTCCCTAATAAAAATTAAATAATACATTTAAAAACCTTTGACCATCAAGGACACTATTAAAAGAGTGAAAGGACAGCTCACAGAATGGGAGAAAATATTTGGAAATCAAATATCTGATAGGTTAATGTCCAGAATATATACTTTTTAAAAGTCCTATAATTCAACAACAACAAAGAAAACCACTGAATTTTAAAGTGAGCCAAATACTTGAATGGACATTTCTCCAAAATAAACATAAAGTGAAAACCTTGTGTCTGATGCTCCTTTCAGCTACTATATCAACAAAAGAGTAGAACATATGGAATAAAAATAAATAATAGGGGGAACAAATGAAAAAATAAATT
>PVIY010039118.1:0-23353 GCA_004026745.1 Myrmecophaga tridactyla
AAAAGAACACTACCTAACTCATTCTATGAAGCCAACATCACCCTAATACCAAAGCCAGATAAAGATATTACAAGAAAAGAAAACTTCAGACCAGTCTTTCTAATGGACATAGATGCAAAAATCCTCAACAAATATTTACAACTAGACCAATAGCATATTAAAAGAATTATACACCATGACCTAGTGGGTTTTATCCCAGGTATGCAAGGGTGGTTCCACCCAAGAAAATCAATTAATATAATACATCACATCAACAGATTAAAAGGGGGAAACCACATGATCATTTGATTGATGCAGAAAAGGCACATGACAAAATTCAGCAGGCTTTCATGATTAAAACACTTTAAAAGGTATGATTCAAAGGAAACTTCCTCAACATGATAAAGGACATATTTGAAAACCCTACAGCTAACATCATACTCAATGGTGAAAGATAGAAAGTTTTCCCTCTAAGATTGGGAATAAGACAAGTATGCCCACTATCACAACTCCTATACAACATTGTGCTAGAAGTTCTAGCTAGAGTAATTAGGCAAGAAAAAGAAATAAAAGGGTCCAAATTAGAAAGTAAGAAGTAAACTGTCACTATTTGCAGATGACATGATCCTATATTTAGAAATTCCAAACAAAAAAGGACAACAAAGCTATTAGAGCTAATAAATGAGTTTAGCAAAGTAGCAGGATAGAAGAGCAACATGCAAAAAATCAATGGTATTTCTGTACATTAGTAATGAACTATCTGAAGAAGAAAACAAGAAAAAAATTCCATTTACACTTACAACCAAAAAAATCAAACATCTAGGAATAAACTTCACCAAAGATGCTAAGAGAAATCAAAGAAGACCTGAATAATGGAAATTCCATATTCATGAATTGGAAGGCTAAATGTCATTAAGATGTTAATTCTACCCAAATTGATCTACGCATTAAATGCAATACCAACAAAATCCCAACAGCCTACTTTGCAGAAATGAAGAAACTAATTATCAATTTTATTTGGAAGGGTAAGGGTCCTCAAACAGCCAAAAACATTTTGAAAAAAGAAAAATTAAGTGAGAAGTATCACACTCCCTGTCTTTAAGAATATTATAAAGCCACAGTGGTCAAAACAGCATGGTATTGGCATAGAGATAGACATATTCATCAATGGAACCAAATTGAGACTTCAGAAGTTGGCCCTCAGATCTATGGTCAATTGATTTTTGATTAGGGTCCCAAGCCCACTCGACCAGGACAGATCAGTCTCTTCAGGAAATGATGTTGGGAGAACTGGCTATCCATAACCAAAAGAATGAACGAGGATCCCTATCTCACATGCTATGCAAAGACCTAAATATAATAAGCAGTACCATAAAACTCCTAGAAGTAAATAAAGGGAAATATCTTTAAGATCTAGTGATCTTAGACTTTACACCCAAAGCACAAGCAGTTTTTTAGATTTTACACATAAAGCACAAGCAACAAAAGAAAAACTAGATAAGTGGGAGCTCCTCAATATCCAATACTTCAGTGCATCAATGGATTTTATCAAAAGGGTGAAAAGGCAACCATCCCAGTGGGAGAAAATATTTGGAAACCACACATCTGATAAGAGTTTGATATCCAGAACACATAAAGAAATCCTACAGCTCAACAATAAAATGACAAGCAGACCAATTAAGAAATGGGCAAAAGACATGAATAGACATTTTTCCAGAAAGGAAATACAGATGGCTAAAAAGCATATGAAAAGATGCTCAGTTTCACTAGCTATTGGAGAAATGCAAATCAAAACTACAATGAGATATCATCTTTCACCTACTATAATGGCCTCTATTAAACAAACAGCAAACTACAGGTGTTCGAGAGGATGTGGAGAAATTGGAACATTTTCACTACTGGTGGGAATGTAAAATGGTACAGCCACTGTGGAGGATGGTTTGGTGGTTCCTCAGGAACCTAAGTATAATGTTGCCTTATGATCCTGCTACTTGGGATACATACAGAAGATCTGAAAGCTTGGACATTTGCATACCAATGTTCAAAGCAACATTATTCACAATTGCCAAAAGATGGAAACAACCCAAGTATACACCAACAGATGAATGGATTAAAAAAAATACAGAAAGTTACAGGCAAACACACCACGGACATTAACTGGAGGCCCCAACTCACCTGCCAGAACCAGCTCCCCTGAAGTAGGATTAGGCTTGACCGTAGAAGCTCCAGAAGTACATTCTTCCACATGAGGAACTCCATGAAGGCAACCACGCCCGTCACAGTGACAACCAAGACAAGAAGCTGGTGCACATAGATGTCCAGCATTTCCCGGCCATGAGTATGGTTGTAAAAGACAAAAGCTGATAAAAGGGAAAAACAACTTAACTTTTTCAATGAAATCAAGGGCCATCTGCCCTTTATTATGGTACTCCTCACTTGATTACTTCCTCTATTTCTCTCTCTCTTTCTCACTCTCCTTCTTTCTCTTTCTTTCTCATGTCTCAAAATTTTACACACACCCATTTGTCCAAAAGATTGGATGACCTCTGCTTCCCACAGGGATGGAATCCTCTAGCATTTTTTGAGAAATCACTACCTCTTTAGAATGGAAACTTTAAAACCTACCACTCCTTCTTCCTTCCCCAAACTTTGTCCTCTCCTCTAATACATCAGAGAATTGTCAACTAAATATATTTTGAGACTCTTGTATGCAGAAGGATCAATAACAAGCAAGATAGAGGTGGGAGAGTTAAGTGAATATAGGGATAAAGAAGATGGAGCCTTGCCTCAATGGAATTTCATTCAACAGAGGAAGCAAACAGAAACAAATTATTACAACAGACTCTGATGAATGTGATAAGATGATCTGCAAACACCCAAGATGTAGTAATTGACTATATTTTAATCCCATAGACAAATTTCATCTTCATCCTCATCCTTTTCATTTACACAAGGAGCAAAAGATATTCATTCAAAATACAGTACCACCATAAAATAATGAGCATCATGTTATTGTCTTCTGGTTCCCATCTTTTATCTAGCCTGTGTTCTCTAAGAGGAGTAGGCTAAAATCATTATATTTAGATGGTAGCAAGGCAGACAATTACAATTTGATGGCCCACTGATAACTTGGCACTATTTAAGTTCCATAATCAATTTATTTCTTACATCTCTAATAGATTTTTAAAATCACTACAATTTTTCCCTCCATATAGCAACTGAAAAATAAAATTGAAAAAAATACATTTTCCATTAACCTCTCAAAAAATAGGACCTTATATTTTTGCAAGACTAAATATTATGAACACTACATATCATGTAATGGCAGAGTTTTTCTATATCAGTGTGACAAAGGCTAGATAGTAGATGGTAAAAGATATGCTGCTTTGAGTAGCCACCTTTTATTAAGACACTCATGTTGCACTACTCTAGGCTCAGTTTTTGATTTTTTAAAATGAAAATAATATAATTTCCAGGACAACCCAAAGATAAGTAGCCATTGCAGTGGTATTTTAAGATGTGAAATATGAACAAAGCACACTGAATGACTGTGCTTGTCCAATTCTACTGAATTACCCAGAAGGGAGGGAAAATCTTTAGGATCCTGCCTAGTGTATCCAAAAATACTTCACCATGGTCTAGAAATAAGACCCTAACAATCAAGGCTGCACCAGGAGCCCAACAGTATGTTATTGTAAGGACCTATATAAATTCCTAATAATATTGAAAGGCGCAGGAAAAGACTCATTCATACTTACCCTCCACAAATAAGGCATTTGACAACATTATCCTGGTAATGGAGACAGGAAGTGAACTGATGGTAAAACATAAGATGTTTGCCACGCCAAGTAGCCCAAAGAAGAAATACATGGTGCAGTGTTGCCACCCCACAAGCTGGTTCCACTGGCCCTCTTTATAGTCATATATGGTCAGGTAAGACCCTCCAGGCATAAACTGTTCCCCACAAATTCCTACAGAGAAAGGATCATATCAACAGTTTAGCAACCCACTCTATAACATTACCAAGAATTAGGGAGATGCAGGAGGATTACTTATTTCCATCTAATATCCTCTTGTGACATAGATTCCTCCTTCTGGGCTCCCCAAACAGCTAAGCAATTGTGTTTTAGTCTTGTTTTGGAGAGTCAAATACAAGATCTGTTAGCCAATTTTAATCAAAGATAACCAAGTTAGTCAATCAGTTATTTTAGATCTTCAAAGTTGATGATCTAAATTCTCATGCCTATTTCAATCTAGTGACTAAGAATAATCCTAAATGGCTTGGAGTGTTAAATTTATATGATCAGATTCATAAAGGCTGAACACCTTCTTCTGTCTAATACATCTTTGAGTAGCTATCAAGAAATAGGGGTTGTGCTTTGTTCAGGATAAAAAAATGTTAAAGAGTTCAGCTTTTCCCCAATTAGGGATACCTGATAAAGCCCAGATAGGTATAGCATATGGTTTAGTGAGCTATGCAAATTAGTGAACTTCCTTAGAGATGCTGTTTTATTTGTTAATCTACAGAATTTGTCAAGGAAGCTCTTCTCTTTGGAAATGGCTGTCCCTGCAATTTGATGGTCATAGCAAAAACCTACTGACATGAATAAAGGAAGAAGAAATCCAGTGGGAAAATGGGAAGTTTTACCATTCCTGCAGTGGAATTCTGAATACACAGAACATTTTCAAAGAATCTCCATAGTTAATGAAAGGATCTTAGAAACCATCTGGCCTAGTCTCCCTCTCCATTTTAGGAATCAAGAAAAAAGGATGAGTGGATAAGGCAAGGCTTTCCTCAGTCCTGACTATTCTCTGCAGCCTATTAGGAATGGTTTATTGTTCAAACTTTCCCATAACCACGTGATTACTTTGGTGTCATTTTGCAAAATGGTTTCTGATAGAGTTTATTTTTTTAGGCATCAGAATATTTGATATTAAAATTATATCAGAGGTTCCAACCACTACTCTAAAAGAAATTCAGACTATGGAGACAAGTAATTTCTATGACTAATTCATCAAGAAATAAATAAGCCTTTATGTAAGCATAAAGGCTCACCTTATAACAAACTGTATTACATAAAATTATAATTAGAATATGTGTTAAAGAAACATTGAATAAAAATTTATTTTAATAATTTCTCAATTTGGTAGTGAATTTTCTTTCTATGAGAAAAGATCAAAATGGAGAAAGCAGAACACAAAAATGGTCTACTCACCAATTAAAGCCATGATGATTAAAGTGATTCCCTCCAAAATTTCTAGTCGGTGGAATAAAACTTTGGAATCAAGGTAGCAAGTGTGCTTGTACTTTTTGCAGGCATATTTCAGAATGCTTTTTGTACCCCACCAAAGGCCTCCCATGAGAAAAAAGCTTCCAGGAATGGCATGACCTCTGAAACTCCCCATCTTGGTCTATCAAGAGAACAACACACAGAAGATGAAGAGATTTCATTCCCACAACCTGACCAAAACATCACTTGTTTCCATAAAGTGCACTCTCTTCAGATGATTATGGGCACAACACTAATTCAGAAGGATGAGATATTACTGCCAATGGTAGTAGGTAGATACAACTACAATATCAATAATACCAATAAGAAGAAAAATTCACATTTGTGCTGTGAATTTTTACAGCACTTCCCATGTGCTGTAACCTGTGTTGGGTGTTTTATGCAATCTGTAACCTGATCTTCACAACACACCCATGAGTGAGAGAGTTTTAACATGTTGTCAATTTAGGATACAGGTTTAGAAAAGCTAAATCACTGGCCCAGGTTATTTAATTGCCCAACAATTCAGTGAAAGTTTCCTTGTTCTTAATAAGGAGACCAAAAGGAATTCTTAAAATGATAGCATGTATGTCAGAACAGAATTGTACTTTAAACATATTTAAAAGTCAGTAAAGAGCCTTCCTGACTCGTTTTTGCTCTCTTCCCCTGCCTAGGCCACTTGGAAGTTATCTGTTCCAGATGGCATAACTACAACACAGAGGAAAGCTAACCAAACTACTTCACATTTTGCAACCCTTTATTGTGTTAAGCCATTGAAGCTTTGATTTTTATTGTTATCACATTTTAGCCCAGTTGTTCCAGACCGATACCAGCCAAATCAAATTATAATTTCTGGTACACTCTTGCCACATGGTGGAGCCATGTCTGACTAGTAAATACAAATAGCCTCCTCTTTTTAATCAATGTTATAAAACTTCAGTCTTCAATTATATCAGTTTTGAATTATATGAGCAATTCTCTGTTCCAACACGTTGTACCATCAACAGAATAATGATACAGTCCAGAATCCTCTTTGTGGATCTGACACTAAGCCAGATCCAGGATAACTTATGAAGGGAGATTTCAAAATTCCCCTGGCCCTCCTGAGCATTTAGCTTCTTTGGTAGGTACTGGGCTTATACTTTGGGAAAGTCTCCTGGAGATTACTTTTGTATTACTCTAACAGAATTATAAAGATTCAAAACAGGAATGTGAAGCTAACCCAAACACTAAAAATCTCTTTAACCCTCAAACATCACTTCACTCTTAGCTCCTAAAATACCATTATCCAGAAACCTGTTTGGTACCATGCAACATATTGTCTAAATGCCAAACAGTCCAGAGGTGGTTTAGATCTAAATGCAAAGAGCAAACACATTCTTCTTTGAAGGAGAATATAGGGCTTTCCTCATCCACAAAGTAAAAAAATACAAGCCAGCAGAACCCCCCAGGAAAATCACCAGGATAAGACACAAGAAGGATCATCCTCAGCATCAACACATATAAGCTCCTGGGAAAAGTAGTTAACGCTGGGATAAAATAGTCAGCTGCAAGAATGTAGCACTGGCTTCCAGATGCAGTTCATCCTAAAAATTCCTACTCTTCCCCCATCCATAGAAACCATCTGCTCTTAGTAATTCCACACACCATCCCCTGGCATGAAGACAAGAAACAACTCCTGATACCCTCATTGACTTCTTCTTTTCTAAATTCCCTGCCGCAACACACACAATACTCACTCACTTGCCACCCACAAGGCAATTTTTTAAAACCCTAGCATTTAGAAATAATATTGAGCAAATCTGCAATATAAATCAGGTATTAGGTATTAATTCCCACTGCTAGAGCCACACAAACCCTAACTCAAAAGAGTACAGAGAAACAGAGTCTAAAATTTTATTAGTAGAATCTGAAGCAGAGACCAATTTTCAGTATAAAATAAATACCATTAAGGGAAATTATATCAAACTATAGTTTTATCTTGAGCCACCACCAAATTAAATTTTCCTAAATCTTAATTAATTACTCATATTTCAAGACACATTTATAAATTCCAATACACTAAACAAGTTTTAACTATCTTGAACTTCACTTTTCTGTTTGCCTTAACACTCAAAAGTAAAATGTATACAAGCATATGTAGTTTTACATTTTTTTCCTCTCCATCACTCCAAACCTATACAATTCCAAGTTTCCATACTAAAAATTTCAACTTTTTTGAAATAATTTTCTTAGTAAAATCCTTACCTTCATATTTTCCTCCATGTCAAGTCAGACTCAGTTCTTTTCTGCCAAGAATTTGCCGAGTTTCACTCTCAAGAAGCAAAAGTAGGGGCTGACTGGACTTAAATGTAGAATTGCCTGATCTTCCTCCTCAGAGACCAAACCAGTGTACACATAACTTTCCAGCATGAAGTCATGCAGGTAAACCTTCAGAATATGTCACAATGTATGCATAAATTTAAATTCAGGGAACACACCCTTTTGAAAATACTACCTTCCTTTCCAAACACTGTGCCATAGAGTAACTCCAGGTAAGACTTGGCTTGCACCCCACCCACCAGGACACTAACCTCATTCAGGAGCCACCTACATAGAGGACTAAACTAGTGCAGCATGAGTGAGCTTCACTGTCTTGTTTCCAAGCCATCAGGATAGACAGAAAACAAAGGCAATGGTCATGGCAGCAGCGACATTACAGGGCTCCTAAAAAGACAACCCATTTCCTAACTGGCAGCGCCTCAAACAAGAGATTACCATAGATGTCAAGGTTGGAGTCATGGCCAGAACAAAAGTTATAGGAATAAGAAAAGAAGGGGAACAGATATGCTCTAGATCAAACAATGAACTCATTTGGAATGCTTTCCTTATCACTATCTGCATTTGCACAGATGCAGGGACCTCAGGTATGTGAGGTACCTATTAGAGAACAAGCATGGCCCCACTGTCAGAAAACTTACAATACATGAGGAAAGCAGGAATACAGAAATACCAAAATATGTCCCTAACCAAAAAACTGGTTACAAGTTCTGTGAGAGTTATTAAGGTAGTGGCTGTCCTGAAATAGGGAATGGGCTCTATCTGAGATTATATGAAGGAGGAAGTTAATTTTAGAGCAGTATAGCGGAGGAGGAAACCCAGGTGACCAGCAGACAGTATGAAGGAAGCATTTTAACAGTGGATGGAGAATTATCTAACTGGAAGAAAGAAAGCAGAGGAGGAAGGTCTGGTCTGCAAGAAGGTTGCTCATTCACTCACAGCCCAGCCCAGCCCAGCTCATCATCTGACCTTAAGAAGATGAGTGTCTCTTGTTTTTTTCAGATGGTATTGCCAGGATGCAGGAATCCTATCTGAATAAAAAGAATGGCAGGAAGAATTACAGTGATTTCCAATAGATGCCTACAGTCAACAATCTTTAGTTTAAATGTCAATGTTTCCAAATATTATTGAGCAACTCTGTCCAATTACTTAATCTTGCTATGAATCATGTAGAAAACAGAGATAATACACGCTCCTAATACCCTCTTAATGGATGTCACTATTTAAAAAGGTAATATCTAAATATATTTGAGTTATTAGAAAACATTGTTCTATAAATTAAGCAACTGAAAAGGTAGAGGGGACAACCCATAGCCCCTTATAGGGTCTCAAAACCTCAAATTCTAATGTCAGCATACTCTCTTTCCTTCTCTCCCTCCTTGCTCCTCTTCCCCCTCCCTAATCTTACATGCCTAGTACTATTCACTGTCATTCCTACGTTCATTCAGTATTTAGTGAATACCAATGGCACCTCAGGCACTATCCTAAATACATAGGCATAGGAAGATTTGCCCCCAAGAAACACAATCTGATAGAGAGACAAGTACATAGATATTCTAAACCTATGTGAGTCTTGCACAGAATGGAATGGGAATAGGAAGAAGCAACAGCTTCTACCCAGGAGAGTCATTAGCTCTTATCTTATCTATGTACTTGTATTGTTTCCCCACACAATGTTAAACTACTGGTGAACAAGGGCTATAGCACTCAATAAATAACCAGTGAATCAATGAGCCCCTGCTTCTGGCTCCATCTCCCCAAATAACTGAGCACTAACTACCCTTTCAGCTAACACACTGTCTCTTCAAGTAAAACCTGGAGGATAACCAGTATCAGAAATAGCTGGAGTGGTTAATATAATTCACATTTCTTTGCCTCACTCCAGATTTACTGAATCAAACAGTAGCAACAGGCCCAGGAGCCTAAACTTTTAACAAATACTCTTCATTGAATGTCAGGTATTCTCAAAATTTGAGAAACAATGCCTTAGAATGTTTGGATAAAATCAGCGCAGCACCAAGACACTGAGATTCAGATATGACTTCCTGATCACCATACACCAGTGCCCAGAGTCATAAGCCCTGATGAGCTCGCTTATACCAGGTCTCAATATGGGCAGAGATGGGTGGCTCAGCAGCTAACCTTGAGGCCTAAATTACAATCTGGTTCAGTCTGAAGACACTTTTTATTTTAATTGCTTATCTTATTTTCTTTTAATCTCTTCTATTTCTGCCTCTTGTTGCCACCACCAGCCCTTCTCAATTGTTAAGCAACTAAAGCCATCCATGCCATGTGGGCTAAATATCCAAACATCCAAACATCTTAAGCATCCAGAATGACATATGGAACTCTAAACTTTAAAACATCAGATGGGGTGAAGCAACCCAAAGATTTTCATAATAAAAAATAAACCAACAATGAAAGTAGGACCAAATATCATATTATATCATATGCTTCTAATCAACTCTTTAAAGGAAATACATCCTGGACTATTTCAGTTAGCAGTGGTGCACCTGAGATGGAGGGGAAGTTAGCATTCATTGAATACCAACTGCATACTAGTAACTATTCACACATCTGCTTATTTTATCTTTTAGGCAACTCAAGGACAAATTATGTCCAAGATAATAATTTAATGCCCTCTCTAAGTCACAGAGTTAGTTAACCCCAAAGCCAGGATTCCAAAATCCTTATGTCTAATTCCATATCCATGTTTTTCCTCTAGATAAGGCAAAGACTAGAAAAGGTTTGCCAACAGCCCTATCAAGAAGCCTTTATCCAGTACCTTTGGGTAGACTGGACACCACAGGTGAAGGGCATCTCCTGGGCCTTTCTGCTATAAGGTTGTCAGCACATGTAAAGGAAGCAAAGCTTTGCACATAGCCAAAATATTTATCACCATTGCTGTCAAAATCAGAGTGCATAGGGCTGCCAACAACAAGGAAAACTGGACTCAAGAGTCTGCAGTGACTTAATTTTCTGTGAGCTGACAAAAGTCTAGATACTAGAAATGAGCATCAGACTGATCGTCACTAGCATGGTAAGAACTTGAAACAGTCATTCCATAGTTCCATAGTTCCAAGCTTCAACTTCCTGCTGCTTCAGAATTCAATTTAGTTAAGGAACAGTAATTGAGCACTCCATATATATTGTAAAGATATTCTTCAAGTTATAGAGGACTCCATGGTAAGCCTGTTTCCTGTTGCTGCTGTAACAAACACAAATTTAGTGGCTTATAACATCACAAATTATTGTCCTATAATTCTGTAGGTCTCAAGTCCAACATGGGACTCACCAGGCTAAAATCAAAGTGCTCACAGGGTTCTCAGTATACTCTTTAAAGGTTCTAGGGGGGATCTGTTTCCCTGCTTTTTCAAGCATTTTAGGGGCCACCCACCTTCCTTGGTTCACAGTCCCTTCCTCCATCTTAAAAGCCAGCAACGTTGCAACTCACTGACAATTCTTCCATAGTCACATCTTCCTCTGGAATTTGAACCTAGCTGGTAAAGGTTGTCCAATTTTAGGAACCCATGTTACCTAATGGGCCTACCTAGATAATCCAGGATAATCTTATCACAAAGTCCTACATCATATCTACAAATTCACATAATCACAGGTTGTGGGAATTAGGGCATTGACATCTTCGTGGGGAGGGGGCATTATTCTGTCTTCCATAGAAGGACTGAAAGGCTTAAAGTCTGGCTGGGCAAAAAGATGGACACAGTAATGTCTCTACCACAAGGATAGTAGCTGAGAAATATGGTAAAAGAATAAAGTACTATACGTGCTGTGAGGTCTTTGTTCAATTCAAGAGAGATAGAGAGGCATGTCACAGGATCCTGGAAGACTTTAAGGGCAATTTGAGCTGCTCTTGAAGAATGAGTAGAATTTTTGAAAGGTGGCACTAAAAGTGAAGAGCTCTCAAAATGTAAAGAACTGTCAGATCTCAGAAAAAGAACTTTACATATAAGAAGGGCTTTTTAACCGGGGTGGGGGGGAATGTGCTGGCTTGAAAGGATGTATGCCCTCTAGAAAAGCCATGTTTTAATCAAAATCCCATTTCATAAAGGTAGAATAATCCCTATTCTATACGTACGTTTGAAACTGTAATCAGTTCATGTCCCTGGATGATGTGATTTAGTCAAGAGTGGTTGTTAAACTGGATTAGGTGATGACATGTCTCCACCCATTTGGGTGGGTCTTGATTGGTTTATTGGAGTCCTATAAAAGAGGAAACATTTTGGAGAATGGGAGATTCAGAAAGAGTAGCACCACAAAGCAGAGAGTCCACAAGCCAGCAACCTTTGGAGATGAAGAAGAAAAACACCTCCCAGAGAGCTTCGTGAAAAAAGGAGGCCAGGAGAGAAAGTTAGCAGATGATGCTGTGTTCGCCATGTGCCCTTCTAGAGAGAGAGGAACCCTGACTGTGTTCACCATATGCCTTTCCAGATGAGAGAGAAACTCTGACTATGTTTACCATGTGCCCTTCCACTTGAGAGAGAAACCGTGAACTTCATGAGCCTTCTTGAACCATGGTATCTTTGCCTGGATGCCTTTGATTGGACATTTCTAGACTTGTTTTAATTGGGACATTTTCTTGACCTTAGAACTAGCAATTTATTATATTCCCCTTTTAAAAGCCATTCTATTTCTGGTATATTGCATTCCAGCAGCTAGCAAACTAGAACAGGGGCCCACAGCTTCTTTTGCAGAACCAGATGTGGTAGCGAGATCCCCAGGCATGCTGCCGCACCCACCAGAAGGCAATCTGCTTGATAATCCTTGGCAGTACATGCAGCTGTGCATCAAAGGAGAGCAGCGTGTCACCATCTAGCAGGCACCTTCCCTTCCCAGTGCAGTTTTTCCTTTACAAATTCAGCTCTCAGAAAGAGAGCTGGAGCCGTTTTCTTTCCTTTCACTGGCAGGCTTTGCTGGCTCCCACCTGCTTTCCCCCTGTTTTCTCCTCTCAATAAATCTGTTAAGCTTTGACTCACTGTCCTGGTGGATTCCTTAATGGCTCAGACCTAACAGGAACAGCATGAATAAACTCATAGTGGTGGAAACATTTAGGAGATTGTGCAGTCTCTAGAGCAGGAAACAATAGAAAATACAGGTAGCACCCATACACATAGAAGTTGGTACATGACAGAAATGACATTATCAGTCAATGGGAAAATTAATAGTTTTATTATTGGCAACTTCCTATTCACAGATAAAAGTTACACTAGATTCCTACCTTATGCCTGATTTAAAATAAATTCCAAGTAGATTAAAAACCTAATTATGAGAATCCAATGTTAAATCTTTTCATTAAAAAAATTGGAAAGTATCCTATGACTTTGCATTAGGAAAGAATAACAAGGAAGAGAAAGCCAAATCATGAAGGAAAGGTCTGACAAATTTGACAACAGCAAAACTTAAAATTTTTATAGGGAATGGAAAATAAGCACATGAAAAATGCATCAGTGGCATTCGTCATTAGGGAAATGCAAATTAAAACCACAATGAAACACACCCAGTAGAATGGCTAGAATTTGAAAGACTGATAATACCAAATATTGACAAGGTTTGGACCAACTGCAGGCGTGAATGCAAAATTATACAGCCCTTTGGAAAGCAGTTTGTCAGTTTTTATAAGATGAAACATATACTTACCACTCACCCCAGCTATTCTCTACCCAAGCAAAGTGAAAAAAAATCCCATCAAAACTTTGTACATGAATGTTCACAGAAGCTTTATTCATGATAGCCAAAACTTGGAAATAGAGGCAAAAATATCTCTTTCTGACTTCTGAAATCATTAGTTCCAGCTTTATCACCTTTAACTGACTGGATAAATACTCCCTCCTAGCTAAGAGTAATCTCTTCCATTGATTAATGGCTAAGAGCCCTATTTACAATCAAGTGATGTAGATTCAAATCCATCCACCAAGAATCTTACAATAACAATCAGGTCAGTACTTTCTTCACTAAACAACTGCACAATATAACCCAGCCAACCTGACACATGAAATTAGCCATCACAATGCACCCCTTGTCAATTTAGAAACAACCCAGATGTGCATCAACTAGAATAGATGAACAGGCTGTGGGATGTTTCTATAATAAAAAGGAACAAAATATTGATATAGGGAAAAACCTGGATAGATCTCAAAAGCGTTAAGTGAAAAAAAAACTAGACACAAAAGATACATACTTCAATTTATATGAAATTCTAAAAAAGATTAATATTTTTAGTGATAGAAAGCACGTCAGTTGTTGTTTGTGGGTTAGGAGAAGGGGAATGACTGCAAGGGGGTATGAAGAAACTTTCTGAGTTAATGAAAATATCCTACATATTGACTGTAGTTATAACTACACAACTTCAGACATTTGTGAAAAAAACATCAAATTCTAAACTTTGGTACCTATAAATTATACTTCAATAGAGTTTATTTAAAGGGGGGGAAAGAAACTCCTGCCCTTTTTCCTCCCCTGCAGCCTGGAACATGGTTGGGACGGCTGGAGCTTTGGCAGCTATCTGAGACTATAAGGATGAGACCCATATCTCATGGGACAGGTACAATGACTGTGAAAGAGGCTTCTTCCTAACAGCTTTGTGATGCACCATTCCACCCCTGAATAGCTTATTTTCATGACTATTCTATGTTAGAGGGAGATAAAATTCTATCATGTAAAAAGAAAAAAAAACCTGAAATCTATCTTGTATAATAGCAAAAACAAAAACCCTTAAAACTTCTATATGCCAAAATAATAGCTAACATTCATTGATTGCCTTCTGATAACATTCCAGGTAAGTGCTTTGCACTTTAACTCATTTAAATCTCAAAACATATCTCTGGGATAGATATTTTTATCATGCCCTATTTTAATTTTTTTTTTTAATTTGCATATGGGCAGGAGGCACCAGGGATGGAACTCCAGACCTCCAGCACGGCAGGTTGGAGCTCTGCCTGCTGAGCCACGGCAGCCGACCTCATGCCCTATTTTATAGATGAAGAAATTGAATCACAAATAGAGATTAATACATTCAAAGTCATGCAGATGAAAGTAAAGCAGCTGGGATTCAAACCCAACCCTGGGCCCTTACTACCTCTACCTGAAGGGTACCACAAGTAAAGTTTTAAAACTCTTGACAGAGAAATAACATTTTCAATAAATCTGACAAATAATGAGCAGTTTGAATGTAATTTTTAGGCTAGAAATATATTATAAAAAGAAAAACTGCCACTCCTACACTGCCCGCCTCCACACTGTAAGTAAAACATGAGAACAAACAACTAAACCTAAAGCAAAACATACTGTTCAGTAATTACATAAAAACCAAAATTACTGGAAAGCCAGATTAAAAGCAAAGAGGTATTATTGTCCACCTACTGGATTGGCACAATTAAAAACAATCTATACTTGTAACTTTTTAGTTAGCATTTGGGGAAACAGGAACACATACATCAATTATAGTAGTGGAAATTGGCTTTAATACTTTGCCAAGCAAGTTGGCAATACCTTGTATAATTGAAAATGCACATACCCCACAACCTAGCAATTCCTTCTGTTGAACGTACCCAAGAACATGTGTTCTCTGGATGTGTCAAGAAATGTTCATTGCTACATCGACTGTAGTAACATAAGATTAGAAATTATCTTAATATCCATCAATAGAGAAGTGGTTAAGTAACACGAAGTAGCATACATAGAATATATTACTATATTTAAAAGATTATTTTAAAAAGAGTTAGATTTTTAGCAAAATAGATATACTTTATCCGAGTGAAAATGCAAGCTGTAGAACAATATTTTGGTTTGATGTAATTTATGTACTGTTTTTAAAGAACTATAAAATAATAATCTATGTTGTTCCTATACATATATTGAATATAAAACTATAAGAAGGGAATAGAACTGAAGCATAATCAAAGGATACTTAAACTATAATATGTGCTCCTTTTATTTAAAAGAAACACAACCCATAATAGAAAATGTGTGCTTGCGTGGTGGGAACATGGGTGTCTGTCATTTTATTTATGGACTTCCAGTATTTTAAAAATTTTCTTAAAAAAAAAAAGACCTGGAAAGGTCATTTAGAGCCAATACTAGAGGACCTTGAATGCCAGGTTAAAAAGTTCAAATGTTGTTGTGCAGACAACAAAAGAAACCAATGTATTCTAGCAGAGAGAGAATGTAGCAGAATTATGCATTAGAACCCTTGAATTATCCCATAATAAAAGAATCTAGTTTCTATTTAAAGAAGTCCAGAAACAGGATCTCCTCCAACTCCTTCAGAAACACACTCCAGTGACATACAAATCCCACACATCTATTAACCCTGCCTTGCTGCATCCCTTCTAGGTCCCAGTGGAGCACAGAACATTTATCAGACTTGATGAACTGCTTCCACAAAGACTTGGCTCATTATTACAGTATCTACTCCCAGCCTAGAGAGAGAGAAATAGGTACTTCACTCTAGACCAGAACAGAAGCACAGGTTACCAGTGGCCCAGACTAGCCTACTGGAAATTTACAGCCAAATGACAGCACCTGAATCAATAGTGTCGACACAGTCATTTGCATCATACCTTCTAATGGGGATTAGTGTTGTGGAGATCCTTACTGACAATGACACCTGTGTGAATGTGTGGCTCTCTTGTTCAGTCTACAGAGAACATCCCTGTAGCCCAGTTCTCACAGTCACAGCAGCCTTGCCTCTTTTTTTTCCCCTCCCTGCCATCCTGCTCTTTTCTGTCTTCTGCTGACCACAACCAATTCTCAGAAGGGCAACAGAGAGCTACCTGGGTACCACATGCGTACCACCTTGGAAAGGAAAGTGAGCCCTTGATCAGATTCCAAATTTTAGACCTCTGTGTGTATGTAGTTGGGTAAAAGACAGAGGGGGAACCCCTAGTTGTGTAGAAAACAGAGGGAGAACCTCTGGGAGCCCAGAGCACCAAGAATAGGAAAGAAAGAAATGATATGCAGCTGAAGTTAATAAAGCTCTGAGTTCTTGAAACTCATAGGCATCTGAACAACCCAACATCAAGTTCACCCCAGTTCTCAGGTTCTTGTTGCCCACTGGTAGAATATTTTCCTCCATGAGGATACTCCATGAAATTCATTCAAGCCCAATTCTCCTCTAAAACAATTCTGATTCCGCATTTCCTTCTCCACTTCCTCCCTCCCCCAAAACCCTGGCCACCAGCACACACATAAATATGATTTGATCTAGGCCCTCAGAACAGTTTCAGGTGTGGGGCCAATTCTTTCCCACTGTACCCATCTAATTTACATTCAGCCTTGGCGATGACCCAGACTAACCACTGAACCCTAGCCTGTAAAAGAAGAGGACCCTGCGGCATCAGGGAAAGGAGATCAACAGCAGCATTTGAGATCAACACATCAACATTTTGGATCATATAATTCTGCTGTCGGGGGCCATCCTGTGCATCATAATCTGCCCTGCAATATGTTCAGCAGCATCTATGGCCTCTGCCTACTAGATACTGGTAACACCTTCCTCCCAATTGTGGCAATCAAAAATAGTTACAAATATTGATAATTGTCCCTGGCTGGGGGGGGCGGGGGTTCAAAATTGTACTGTCCCTCTTAAAAAACACTATTCTAGGAGACTCTTAGTCAAATCCCCTTAACGTGAAAATATTTTACGATACTTTTCCATTTTCTCTTGGGAAAAAAAGAGAGATGTAACAAATTTGACTGCTGACTATTGCTTCTAAGTAAATCCAACTAAGCTTATGAGAACTTTTCTCAGAGAGATAAAGTGTCTATTATTGCAACTAATAGAACAAAGAAAACATTGTTTGGAAAAATAATATATGCCAAATTCCTATGAAAAACTTTTCACACAAAAATTGTTTAAGTTTACAGTTTAATTTTACTACTAAGAACAAAGAGAGTCCTTCCAATAAAGTTGGCAAAAGGGAGGCCAAGGGCTTATGAGTGGATGTTATCACAGCCAGTGATATTTGCCCTAGGTACAATCATTAAAAGACTGAAATATGTCCTGTTTTTAAAACAGGTGGCTGATTGTGAGCATAATACCACCTGTCCACCATAAAATAGTGAAAATTGTGGAGGAGGGGTGTGTGCTCATGCTCCAATCCAGTTTATGAAAAAAATTAAAATCACAAACAGAGTCCAAAGCCAGTGTGGTTATATCTGAGCATTGTGTAATTCTGAACGGAGTAGAAGAAAAGGCTACAAAAATAGCTCTTCTATTTCTCAGTGTATTATTTAGGGTTCTGTAGACAAACAGAATCAACAGGAAATATCTATAAATATAAAATGTATAAAAGTGTCTCATGTAACTATGGGAATGTAGAGTCCAAAATCCATAGGGCAGGCTGTGAAGCTGATAACTCCAATGGGGATCTGGATGAACTCCACAGGAGAGGCTCACTGGCCAAAGCAAGAAAAGAAAAGAAGCTGTCTCTTCTGAATCCTCCTTAAAAGCCTTCCATTGATTAAACATCACTCATTGCAGAAAACATTCCCCTTGGCTGATTACAAATGAAATCATCTGTGGATGCAGCCAACCTGATCATGATTTAATACTATGAAATGTCCTCATAGCAACAGACAGGCCAGCACTTGCCCAACCAGTCAAACAGGTACCGCCACCTGGCCAAGTTGACACATGAACCTGACTATGATGACAGTTCACCCCTTGTCAACTTGGCAGCTATACACATCACCTTAAACCATACCTAATTCCTAAATAGAAAACAATACAAGGCACATTTTTTTTCCTCACCTAAGAATACTCAACTGTCCTGCATATAACCAGAAACACATTAAATCTCCCAACTGTCCTGCATATAACCAGAAACAGATTAAATCTCCCCAAAATAGGGTGCAAGTCCTTGGGTAATATTCTTTCCTAAACTTGATATTTTACAACTTAAATAGTATAACATGAACAAAACAGCATTACAGTCCTCATTTCTGTAACTACTCACGTGGTCATAGTTCATATTGATCACTCTTTTCTTCCACTACCCATTCCATGTTCCTTGTACCCTCAGCAAGCACTTCAGCTATCTGTGGTTCTTTGACTGGTGAGGTGACCCAAACCTTCATTCCTGAAGTTGCAGAGTCATTGATAGTCCTTCCTGGATTGGGTTGTTCCAGTTTTCCATTGATTTTAATCACAGGGCATGTTAGTACTTAAAGATGCCCTAGGGGATCTCCTATATTCCAGGAAAACCCTTCTTTACCTCCATTGTGTAGTTGCAGTCTTATTTCCCCCTGATAGGGTCAATCACCCCAGCCAGTAATATAACCCCCTTCTTGGCTTGTTGATCCAAGGGCATGAGTAGCCCAAAGTGACCAGGTGGCAGTCTTAGATTCCAGTTCAATGGAATCATCGTTGTTTCTCTTACTGGAAGCACTGTCCCTTTTGGAACTAAAATTTGTAGACCAGCAGAGCTCAAAGTCACAGGGACAGAAAGCAAAAATTTTCCTAGTGGATCACTAGGGGTAATAGTGAGTGGTGCCACTCCATTTCCACCCCGTGGTTCCTGGCTATGGGAGAAACAGCACCATACAGTGGATGCTGATTTAGAGCATACGCAGCTTCCTGGAAAACATTACCCCAGCCCTCCAAGGTATTGTCACCTAGTTGGCACTGTAATTGAGTTTTCAAAAGGCCATTCCACCATTCTATCAGTCCAGCTGCCTCTGGATGATGGGGAACATGATAAGACCAGAGAATTCCATGAGCATGTGCCCATTCCTGCCCTTCAATTGCCATGAAGTGTATTCCTTGATGAGAAGCAATGCTGTGTGGAATACTATAACCATGGATAAAGCATTCTGTAAGTCCACGGATGATAGTTTTGGCAGAAGCATTGCATGTAGGGAAAGAAAACCCATACCCAGAGTATGTGGTCTATTCCAGTTAGAACAAGTCACTACCCCTTCCATGAAGGGAGTGGTCCAATCAACCTGCCACCGAGTAGCCACAAGGTCACCTTGGAGTATGGTGCCATATCGAGGCCCAAGTGTGGGTCTCTGCTGCTGGCAGATTGGGCACTCAGCAGCGGCTGTAGCCAGGTCAGCCTTGGTGAGTGGAAGTCCATGTTGCTGAGCCCATGCATAACCTCCATCCCTACCACCATGACCATTTTGTTCATGAGCCCATTGGGCAATGACAGGTGTTGCTGGGGAAAGAGGCTGACTGGAATCCACAGAATGGGTTATCTTATCCACTTGATTATTAAAACCATTCTCTGCTGAAGTCACCTTCTGGCGCACATTTATATGGGACACAAATATCTTCATGTGTTTAGCCCACTCAGAAAGGTCTATCCACATACCTCTTCCCCAGACCTCTTTGTCACCAATTTTCCAATTATGGACTTTCCAAGTCACTGACCATTCAGCCAAACCATTAGCAATAGCCCATGAGTCAGTATACAAATGCATCTCTGGCCAGATCTCCTTCCAAGCAAACTGAACAACTAGGTGCTCTGCTTGAAATTCTGCCCACTGGGAGGATGCCCCTCACCACTGTCCTTCAAGGACACCCCAGAAAGGGGTTGTAGTGCTGCAGCTGTCCACTCTCGGGTGGTACCTGTATATTGTGCTGAACCATCTGTAGCCCAGGCCTGAGTTTTCCCTTCCTCAGTCAATTCACTGTAAGGAACTCCCCAAGAGACCACAGTGACTGGGAAAGAGGAAGCAATTTGGCAGGAATGCAGACCATGGATGTCTGGGCCACTTTCTCACATAACTTACTTCTGCCTTCAGGACCTGCTCTGGCCCTATCTCATATATACCACTTCAATTTTATGATGGAGTGCTGCTGCACACACCAAACTTTAGTTTAGTGGGTCAGACAACACCCAGTCATGATAGGCAACTCAGGTTTCATGGTAACTTGGTGGCCCATGGTTAAGCGTTCAGACTCTACTAAGGCCCAGTAGCAGGCCAAAACCTGTTTCTCAAAAGGAGAGTAGTTATCTGCAGCAGATGGTAAGGCTTTGCTCCAAAATCCTAAGGGTCTGCATTGTGATTCTCCTATAGGGACCTGCCAAACACTCCAGACAGCATCTCTATTTGCCACTGACACTTCCAGCACCATTGGATCTACTGGATCATATGGTCCAAGTGGCAGAGCAGCTTGTACAGCAGCCTGGACCTGTCTTAGACCCTCCTCTTGTTGGTCCCCACTCAAAATTAGCTGCTTTTCTGGTCACTCAATAAATGGGCAGAGTAGCACACCCAAATGAGGAAAATTTTGTTGCCAAAATCCAGAGACCAACTAGGCATTGTGCCTTTTTTTGGTCATAGGAGGCACCAGATGCAGCAACTTTTCCTTCATCTTAGAAGGGATATCTTGACATGCCACACACCACTGGACACCTAAAAATTTCAGAGAGGTGGAAGGACTCTGTATTTTTGTTGGATTTATTGCCCATCCTCTGATATGCAAATGCCTTACCAATAAGTCTAGAGTAGTTGCTACTTCTTTCTCACTAGGTCCAATCAACATGATATCATCAATATAATGGATGTGTATGATGTCTTGTGGGAGGCAGAAACAATCAAGGTCCCTGTGGACAAGATTACAACATAGGGCTACAGAGTTTATATACCCCTGAGATAGGACAGTGAAAGTATATTGCTGACCTCTCCAGCTGAAAGCAAACTGTTTCTGGTGGTTCTCACTAACAGCTATGGAGAAAAAAGCATTTGCCAGATCAATAACTGCATACTAGGTACCAAGGGATGTATTGATTTGATCAAGCAATGATACCATATCCAGAAGAGCAGGTGCAATTGGAGTTACCACCTGGTTGAGTTTATGATAATCTACTGTCATCCTCCAAGACCCATCTATTTTCTGCATAGGCCAAATAGAGTTGAATGGGGATGTGGTGGGAATCACCACCACTGCATCCTTCAAATCCTTAAGAGTGGCAGTGATCTCTGCAATCCCTCCAGGAATCCGATATTGCTTCTGATTTACTATTTTGCTAGGTAGGGGCAGTTCTAGTGCCTTCCACTTAGCCCTTCCCACCATAAATAGCCCTCACTCCATGAGTTAGAGAGCCAGTGTGGGGATTCTGCAGTTGCTCAGTATGTCTATTTCAATTATGCATTTTGGAACTAGGGAAATAACAACAAAATGAGTCTGGGGGGCCCCTGGACCCACTGTGAAACAGACCTGAGCCAAAACTCCATCGATCACCTGACCTGCATAGCTACCACTCTCACTGATGGACCAGAGTGATGTTTTGGGTCCCCTGGAATTGATGTCACTTCTGAACCAGTGTCTAATAATCCCCCAAATATCTGATCATTTACTTTTTCTCCAATGCACAGTTACCCTGGTAAAAGGCCATCAGTCTCCTTGGGGAAGCCTTGGAGGAAGATTAACAGTATAAATTTGTGGGAGTGTAACAGGGTTCTCCCCCAAAGGGACCTGGCCTCCCCTTCATTCAAGGGGCTCTGGGTCTGTAAACTGTCTCAAGTCTGGAAATTGATGAAGGGGCCGTGATTCTGTGTTTTTGTAATTCAAGTTAGACTTCTGTTCACTTGACCTAGAACTCTTTTATACAGCTCAAACAAGAATTTAGTAGACTTCCCATCTATTGTACTTCTAGGTACCCCATGATTTAGTTGCCAATGCCACAAACCTCTATGAGTAAGATTATTTTGACTCCTGATTTGAGTTTGCTGTCTATTATAATAGCCACTGTCTTTGGTGATTAAGTGCTGCCACTTGGCTTTTGCCAACTCGGGATCCAGTCATCCCCATTATATTTAAGGATTCCAGCTCAGTGACAGCAGTTCCCACAGTAATATCTGACCTACAGAGAAGTGCAACTACAGAGCTCTTCAGGGATGGTGGTGCTAGTCTCACAAATATATTTCTCACTGTTCTGGTAAAAGGTGCATGATAAATACACTCTAACATTCCAATCTCTCTAAGCCTCTGGATCCCTTCATCTACATTACACTAGGGCATTTCTGGCATTTCAACCTCAGGTAATGTCGGCCACCTTTTGATTTATGATTCAGCCAACCATCCAGACAAACCATGAATGCCTTTTCTAACCCCTCAAGCTATAACATTGAATGCAGAATCTCTGCTTAGTGGGCCCATATGAATAAATTCAGCCTGATCCAGCCTTATATTCTTCCCACCATTACCAACACCCTTAAAATCCACTGCCACACATATTCCCCTGATTTCTGTCTATATAAATTGGAAAACTCACACAGTTATTTTGGAGTATGATACACCACTTCATGTGTGATACTTTGTACCTCACCTTAGGGGCCTGTTGGAACTTTAGTCTACTTATAGGTCTGGAAGAATGAGGGGTGGTGGGAGTGGGTCATGAAAAGAATTAGAAGTATCTTCCAAGCCATTTGCTTCAGGGCATTCATTTGCAGTTTCCTCTGGTGAAACAGGATGATCCCTTCAGGAGGAGGTTGGGTGGCCAACTCCTCAAGGCAGGCTGGACGTGGGATGGCTATGTCCTCAGGGCAGACTATTACAGGGTTATCTAAAGAAGATTCAGCATGACCTAGGTTTTCAACATCACTACCGACATCATTATTAATCCATATGTCGCCATCCTATTTTTCAGGGTCCCACTCCTTCCGAATCACTGCCCTCACTTTAACAGCAGACACCATGTAAGATTGAGATTTCAGTTTATATTGTAAAGTTGTTATCTAACAATAAGATTCTGAGTCTGATTTTTGGAGATCTCAATTCTACGGTTACACGAAAGAAGATTTTCCTTCAGGACACT
>PVIY010039119.1:0-23358 GCA_004026745.1 Myrmecophaga tridactyla
CTTTATGAAATGGGATTTATATTAAAACATGGCTTTTCTTACAGGGCATACTTCCTTTCAAACCAGCACATAGCCCAATGCGAATATTATCACATTCATAGAAACTGCTCCAACTCCTGCCTCCTCTTAATGTTCACAATACTTTTGTAGATTGCCACACTCTACCACATGTAATGGTTCTTTGCCAAACTCCATATTTCATCTCAATCTGCCTACTAGACAGGCCTATTCCAAGGCATCTGTTGGGGACTGAATCATAGCCTACACAAACATGTTCAGGTTCCACCCCTGGTCCTGTGGGTACGAACCCATTTGTAAATAGGACCTCTGGAGATGTTATTAGTTAAGGTGTGGCCAAACTAAATGAGGGTGGGCCTTAACCCAATATGCCTAAAGTCCTTATATGCAAAGAAAATTGGACATAGAAGGAAAGAAGCCATCGGAGAAGCAAGTAGCTAGAAATCAATGAAACCTGGAAGAGAAAGAAGTCAATGCCACCATGTGCATTTCCTTGTGGGAGAAAAGCAAAGATACCCAAAGACTGTTGGCTGGCCAGAAGATACCAACTCAGGGAGCAAGCAAGCCTCTAGCCTAACCATGAGCCAATAAATTCCAGTTGTTAAGCCAACTCGTATGATATTTGTTTTATCAGCTAGGAAACTAAAACAGCATCTAAAATATGATCTGGACAAAACCTCTCTTTCTCAGTTCCTGCCATATTTTCTACACTTGCCTTTATATCCTGCAGCAGGATAGGAATTAGGCAGGAATCTCAATCATGTAGGCAGGTCTCACTGAACCCTAGGAAAGCTGAGAAGGTAGGCTTCCCAAGAATGAAAAAAAAAGGTATTCCTGCTGGGGCTCACAGAGAACAACATAGGAAATCCATTCAGGTTCCAAAGTGACTCTGGAAACAGGGCTGTTTAATTGCCCCTTACAGCAGAAGCTGGCTAATCTTCCACAAACCTTCTGACTTGGGTCCCCTCTGTTACTGCCTCAATGATCCACATTCTGCTCTGCATGCCTTTTCCACAGTCTCTAATTACTCATCATTTCTACCTCTTTATAACTTCAGTTCTTTACAATTCACCTCTATTAATTCCTTCTATAACTATTCACTTATTTAAGGGTCTACTTTTTTGGCAGGAACTGGGTGAATAAGATAGGTCTCTTCCAGGGTGGGGTAAGTTCCACTCTAGACTGAAAAGCACACACTGAACAAGCAAATAAAATATTCATCATATTCTAGCGGGAAGCTGTATGTACAGACAAACCTAACCTGGGCTAGGTTGGAAGCACAACTGGAGAAATTGATATTTAAACTTCATTTGACCTAGAAAAAATAAAGTTATATTCATACTTCATACCTTACAGTAAGATAAATTCCAGATGGTTCAAGGATTTAAATTTAGAAAACCAAACCATAAAAATACTACAAGAAATCATGGCACAATTTTTCATTATATGCTTGCAGTGGGGGAGGGGTTTCCAATTATGACCCAAAATTCTGAAGACCTAAAAGACTGATAAATTGGACTACAAGAAACTAATTTTAAAGAAATTTCCATATGACAAAGACCACTATTAGCACAATCAAAAGAAAAATGACCAACTGGCACAGGGTAGCAATTAAAACTCAGATCATAGACAAGTTGATAAAAGGCTCCTACAGATAAATAAGAAAATGACTAACAAATGAATATGACAATGTATAAATATATTTAGAGAGGTTCAATAAGATAAAAGCAAATCCAAACTATCCTTACCCATTTTTTTACCTTTCATGGTGACAAGGTTCAAAAAGTTTGGAAAGCACACTGCACTGGCAGGGCTATGGGAAAGGAGCACTCAAACACCATATGGGTATAGGACTGTAAATGGCTTTTTCTCCTTAGAGGGCAACTGGCAAAGCCCAGAAAAAAAAAATGTATATACCCTTTGCCCTAGCAATTCCATAGCTAGGAATACATCCTACAGATATATTTATTTACATAGGGAATTAAGTCTATTCAAGAGTTATTAATCATAGCACTGGGTATGAGTGGAAAAGACTTGAAACAACATAAAAGCCAGGAAAAGAGCAGCACAATGGAATAATGTGCAAAGGAAAAACAAAATGCAAAAGGTTTTATGGATAGATCTTAATGTACTTGGTTAACAACAACAACAAAAAAGTCTGGTGCATAACAGTGTGTATTATCTACCACCTAGGAAAATACCTGCCTCTCTCTCTCCTTGCACTGTTTCTACAGCCCTAGTTACACCATAGGGCCTGATACAGAGGAGACATGCAGCTGTTATTTGTTGACTGAGAATGAGTAAAGGAATGAAGGAAATACATGGATAAGGAACACACTTGGGTACTTGGCACATCCTCTAAACTCAACACGAGGTTCTTTTACGCACAGACACAGAAAGGTATTAGTTGAATCCTGGCTTTTCAAATTCCAGCAAAATCTAAAATACATCCTTGTATGAGACAGAGGAGTACCGCATGAATTTGTGCATACATTTTTATACATAAAGATTGTCTTTCAATAAGCATGAGATGAATTTTCTAGGTTCACTTATTCAGGAGTATTCAGAAGAACGATGATGTTTTCAATTTCCCTCAATATGTCTCAATGGCTTCAGGAAAGAAGTTTAAGGTCTTCATGCTACCAATTGGGTTTTCTACAGCTAGAAAGCAATGGACCCTGCCTTAACAGGGTCCTTTCCACTTCTCCTTGTGTGAACTCCCCACACCTGCCGATACTGTTGACAGGAAACCCTTGATCACAACCGTCACCACAACAACCACAACCATCTCCATTTACCGAATATCTGCTACGTGCCAGGACTGTGCTCCACCCTCAACATTCACCATAACCACAAGTCCTATGAGGGATGGGTTATAATATCATTGTGTCCATTTCACAGACACGGAAATAGGGTTAGAGATGTGAGGTACCTTGTCCAAGATGCCACAACGATGATGATGACGTCTCTTAAGACGTAGTTTTCAATTTTTACATACAATGTTATGCCCATAAATAAAAGTTTGAATAATCTGAATGAAGAGTGCAATATTAATATAAAATAATAACAGGTCGGGTATAGATGACACATGAGAATCCAAGAGCGATGCTTCTTTATCTGCACAGGAGTCCATAAAAAGCCGCTGCATTGTGTGTTTAGGCGGTAGAAGAGCACCCACACTCAGCAAGGCGATAGGACACCTATCTGCCAGTGACCCCGTGAGTGTTTCTCACCAAGGTCCATTCATCGCAGGTTATCAGAAGATTCTCCAGCTATTCATTATTATAACCAACTCGTTCTCTCCACGGTAATTATCTGTGAGCAACATATCATGCTGTTCTTGGAACCATCAAACTGACATACGATTAAATAGCACAGGGCTCTGAAGTTAAATTTAAAACCACTCTCTTACACTTCAGCTCACACATCACATCGCGATCTCCCCAGCCACGGGAATATTTCAATTGACCAACGCCAAAGGCTAGTACGAAACGGTTCTATTACTGCATGCTTCCATCTGAGAGGGGGAGGTTCTGTTCTACAAAATTTGAAAAGGATTTCCCCCACGACCTGGAGCAATATTTTGCAAAGGAATTCTCTGAATGAAATTCTGCCCCTGCCCCACTTTTGAATGTCTCAAGAGTTGCTTACGCTCACCCCCATGTCCTTCCAGAAATTAGGTATAGGGCCACAGAAGAAACGGCATGTTTCTTCAAAACACAGTGGGTTAACTTCACACGCTTTTCAACTCTCACTGAACAACAATTGTAAATGATAAAGTATCACATACACAATATGAATTGTTAATATACCAAAGAATAATGTTAGCACATTTTTTAAAACTGGAAGAGAAGGTCTTTCTCCAAGTTAGAGTTAAAACTGTTCTTGGCCTGAAAAAGGAGCCATGGAAACTCTTTAAGGGGACATTTGTTTCCATCCCCAGTCCTTCTCTAGTTTCTAAAATAAAAGTTCAGCTACAAAAAGCATTTCTACAGACACAGTGCTCATAATTTTCATAGTGATTTAGTTTAACATTATAAATTGTTTTCATCTATATGGCACTTATTGACTTTAAAGCAAAAGAGAGCAAACTATTAAAATCATCACAATTCCTTACAAAGAAAATTTCCAAAGCCTTTGTTAGATATGGCAGCCATGTATTTTCCCCAGGAAAAAAAAACAAAACAAAACATACACACACACAGTACCCACTGGTTTTTAAATAGGTCCACCCAAAAGGAAGAATTCGCACAAATGTGACATTATCCCAGCACCTTTACCCAATATGGAAGAAAATCTCGTCACTGGATGGTTATGTTTTCCTGGTATTGTGGGTAATGAAGTGACAGAATTCACATTTCATAAGAGAAGCCATATAAAGGAAATAAGATATTATTTTTCTAGAAAGTGATTTATAATAATACTGAAGCTATTTTTTAAAAATTCCTTCCCCTTCTCAACATTTACAGAAAACGCTAATGGATCTTGAAAGATTTACTATTTGCTTATATTCATCCATATGGTGGGACCAAGCAAAAGCTGTGCATAGGGAAGAAATAGGGAAGCGAAACGTTTTAGAAAAAAAATGTAAATGTACGATTAACTCCTTTTTGGTATTTATTTGGGGTCAGGACGTATTAGGCCTACTTAGGACTAGCTCTTGACTTTGTCGTTGTTGTTCTTGTTTTAACAGATTTGCAAGCTGAGAATGGTCTTTCCCATCTCCAAGGAACCTCAGAAATATTCTGCGCTGTAGAACATTTTAATTACAACAAAAATTGTGCTCCTTCAACCTTCTTCACCATTCTAAAGGTGACAGATAAGAGCACCAGAGCAGCAACGCAAGCAAAAGCTAAAATGTAAAAATAATACAATACATGAAGTCCTAGGTCTACAAATTGGAACTGGCTCAGCAAAACATTAGCCATGGCCAGCACATCCACCAAGACCCGGATCAGAAAGGTGAAAGCACCGACCCCTGGCTACACCTCAAAGGTTCCAAACCATTTCTAAATATAGAACCCACTTTATGTTTGTAGGAGCTGTAAATCAGAGAAAACAACTTTTTTCCATTCTCAATAAAATATTTGCACCCAAAGCAAAATCAGCCCATTTCTGGCTTTCTACCAGTTCTGCTTAAGCATAAAATTTTCTGACACTTCACCAGGAATGTCAGCCTTCATATAAGGCAGCTTTAAAGAGGGAAACGATTTTCTGACCCGTGGCTAACCTTTTCCACCCTCAATAGGAAAAGGAAAACAAAACAAGCAAAACACCAAAAAGCCAGTTTTTCCAGTTATCACCATCCATGGAGCAAACTATTATCCTTAGCGGCCAAATCCTTCCTTGTAGGAAGTGCTGGTCTTTACATTCAGTGAGGGAAGGGATCATGTCTGTTGTACTACTGTATCCCCAACACCCAACACAGTCCCTGGCATGGAGAAGGATCTCCATGATTAGGGAAGGAGAGGAAGAGGACAGAGCAAGGGAGGGAGGGAGGCATGAAAGGATGGAGGGAGGAGGGGAAAGGAAACAGGGAAGAAAACAGGAGGGAGAGAAGGAAGTGTTAAAGGGAGGGAGGATTAAAGGTAGTGAGGAAGGAAATGTCAGGAGTTCAGAGGGACATCTTTTCCTCTCTCCTAGTAGTGTCTTTATTTTTCATAAACTTTCAAACATCCACCTTGATAGAAACCCTGTTGTATCTTTTAGGGCTCCCTGCCTGGAGCTAGATTAGATACGTGACACAGCGCAATGGCCTCTGCCTCCTGACAGAGCCCACCACCCACTCTCCATGCAAACCAAGTAGTGGGGAAGAAGGAACAAGAAGAGGCTAATGGAAGCTCCTTTCTTCAACAGTCCATCATTCTACAACATTCAAGCACATGACTGCTATCTCCAGCGTGTGGCATGGCACCACGATGAGCTACAGATGGACCCATAGGAGACATGGTGCGCAGACGAGCTGCCCTAGTCCCTAGGGAGGGAGGGTGTGACACGGGCCAGGGGAGAGAGTCAGGTAAAGCTCTGAGGAGATCATGAGAGGGATATGTTGCTTCTACCTCGGGCGCTCAGGGAAGGCTCCATGGAAGAGGTGGCACTTGAGCTGGCACTGGAGGAGCAGGATTTGTACTCTGGGAAGTGGTGGATGGGAGAGGCATGAAGCCTGGAGTGAAAGGGGGGAGGGTGCCTGCAGAGCAAACAAGACAGAACTTCCCCAAAGTGCTTCATGGAATATGTTCTATGGACTGCCATAGTTTAGAAACCATGGACCAAACACAATTTTCACAGGTCTCCTTACACTGGCCTTGTCAGAGCCTTTGCTGCGCTAAGGAAGCAGAAGCAGTAAAAGATTAGGATTGAGGTTCCCAGGGGTGGGGGAAGAACCAACTCCTTCACTTACTAGTCGTATTAATGTAGGCAAACTATTTCACTTCTAAGAGCTTCAGTTCCCTCGTCTCTAAAATGGAAGAAATGGCAGCCTCAACCTCAAACAGTTGTTATGAGAAATAAAAAGTGAGTAATCCAGCGCTTGCACTTAATGTTCAGTCGTATTAACGTTGTGGCTATTTCTATTATCATGATTTTCAATGTGCATTGGGAACATAAAAAAGAAGGTAAGAGGCAGCATTTCTTAAACTGAGTTCTTCATCAGCTGTCCTTTGAAAATTCTGGATCAACACGTAGCAGCCTGCCTCACAGGCAGTAGGTACTGTCTGTATATTTGCTGGGGAAACAGGGCAAAGAACTGTCCTCAGCAAAGAACAAATTTCAGGACAGCAAGGGGATGCTCTGAGCAAGGTGGTTTTCATCATTTCTCTGGGCAACAGGCCTCTGAGGCCCAGCAGGTGTGACTTCATCGTTTGCTAGAAGAATGAGGGATTGTGAGTGCGCTGTTTGGCTTGAGAGGAACTTCACAAAGAGCTTATTTTGGTAGAAGTGTTTGAAGTGACTGTAACAATGAGCTCACGCCTGCTGCCAGGCACCAGCCATCAGCTGGAGCCTGCTTGCTGGGGAGATGCACACAGCCTGACCACTGGACACGTGCTGCCCATGTGCAGGGAGGAGCCCAGAAGTCCTGTTCCGAAGTTGCTCCTTTAGGAGGGCGTACTGAGGCCTGAACACGGAAGCAACCAGCCCCAGAGCCAAAGCAAGTCAGAGGCTGGGAGAGCCAAGGAGAGAACCAATGCTTCTCGTTCAACTTGGGGGATTTTCAGGCAGGGTTCTGAACTGATTCCCAAAGGACACTTTTTTCTTTCTTTCTTTTTTTGTTTATTGCTGAATCCATTTATTTAGATAACCTCATCTGTCATAATTCACACATTAAGCTCACAAATGGTTCCTAGAAATGAGCAAATTTCACAGAAACCCTTCTATTAAACGTCTCCAGTTTCCCACCGGTTTGAGTGTAAAGGGATTCTTGACAGAAGTGGAATTTACTGGAATGGGGGACGTGAACAGATTTAGAATATGACATTTGCGTTTTTCCAAACCCGATATTTAATCATTTCTGCCCATCTGAACTTAAGTATGAGCATGTACATAGAGTTGGAAAAGGAAATGAGGCCATCTAAAAATGTACTTGGCAGAAAGAGCTTCCCAGGAATTCACAGCATATACAAACTACCCAAGAGTTAGTGAAATTTTCAAACTTCAGATTGGGAGGTGGGGAAGCATAGGGCAGAACGCAAACTTCTACAGTAAGAAAAAACAAATTATTTTTTTAAAATATATCTGTATACACACACATTTATGTATGTACATGTGTGTATACACACAATTGCATCTCAACTACGAGCCATATAAAGAAAGCATATAGGCCAAAATTCCGGCATTCAATTGTTCTATTTCATTTTAAGTGGTAAACCTGGAAATGGCTGGAAAAGAAGCAAAGTTAATTCTGGAAACTTGTCAAAGTTCAAGAAAGCTTCCAGGACTTTGCAGATTTTTTTTGTTTCCAGGAAAGCGGGGCTGCCCAATTCCACCTACACTAAAAATACAGCCAGAGGCTATTCACAAGAAATGCACATTTTCTCCACCATGTTCATTTGAGGCAATAGGTGAAATGATATCGGAACCTTGATTTGACCCCTACAGCTCCCCCGCCACTAGATTTGGCCTGTGCCTTTTCTGAAGCCCAATCAGCACACCCTCCCTCTTGTCCGGAGAATCCCTTGTTACCACAACCTCTCCCAGCCCCAACTTTACCTCTGGCTCCTGAGAGTCAGGGTTCATGCTCATTCACCATGAAATGGGGTGGGGGGTGGGGTGGGGGGACCCAGCTACCTACTGATCAATACAATACCTGACATATAGAAGACACAGCACAGTGCCTGTGGATGGGACAACTGAAGGCCCAAGCAGGAAGCAAGAGGGGTAGGAGGGAAATGGGGCCCCTGGTCTCAGAGTCTTCAATAGTAAAGAGGCACAGATGAGAGAAGGGAAGGCAAAAGGAGAAAAAGAACAAAAAAGACAGGCAAGGAAAATTAAAGCTTCACTAAACTGAGAGGATCCAAAACCTGGAGGAAAGTTTCGGATACCAGCTGATGTCCCCTCAGCCCCCAGCCCAAAGATGCTTCAGAATTAGCCTATTCCAGACAGTGAATTAACAGCCATTCATTCTTTTGTTGAGAGTTCTTTAGGGAGTTGCTTTTAATCTCTGAGTAGACCTGTGTTTGGAGAACTATTGAGAATGAGGGCTTCCTTTGGTGTGGACAGGTTCCAGGCAGTACCTGTGGGACACCCAAAGTGTGTGGCTACTGAGAATAGCAGAGAAGTGGCTTTATTTTCAAGAACTTATGGGGAGTGGGTGGTGGGACAAAGCTGGCATGTGGACAGTAGGACTGATTTTGAAATTATTTGCTGTTGGCATAAATGCACTGTTCTGGTGGCTTGGGGGATAGACAGGGGGCAGAATAAGGCTCTGTAGAGCCCCATAATGAGAAGAAAATAGTACAGCTTGCTTCTCAAAAGAGCTACTATATTGGCTATCAATATAATTTGACACTTTTTGAAGTCTAAGTAACCCTAAGTCATATAATGGGCATCCTTTAGTAAACCCGTTAAACCCAATGACTGAATGATAAAGAAATCACTAGATATTCATATATATTATTGGAAATACAAGTCTTTCTTGGGTGCACGGGTAGTTCAGTGGTTAGAATGCCCGCCTTCCACACAGGAGACCCAGGTTCGATTCCCAGACCATGCACTGCCCAGCCCCCCAAAAAAATGTGTTTCTTGATGTAATGAAAAACAAATTACTGACTTGGGCCTCCTATCTTAGAGAGCCTGGGATGCACTTTCAAACAAAACGTCCATTTCATTTCTTAACATTGGGGTACATGTATTCAACACTGAATCTAGTTTTACATTTGGCTCTGTATGCTATGCCCTAGGTAATTAAAGTATGTCTTTATGACTAATAAAAATGAAGTTAAAAAAGTTAAAACCAAAACAATGACAGGAAATAACATGTGTGTACAATATGTTACTAACACACTGATAATTTTCAAAAGTGACTTTTAAAATAGTATTACAAATCTTTCAAAATGCAGTGATTCATTAAGCGAAAAGTCTCCATGATTTGAGCTTTTAATTTAGCTTTTAAGTTGCTGTGTCACGGGCAAATCTTTTGTTCTCCAAGGTTAAATTTAGCATCCTGCATTTTGTTTTTTCCACAGCTCCATGTTTTATCATCATGCAGTCAATCCCAATTTCTCAGGAGAGATGCATTCGAGAGTTATCACGATGATTTTTTCTAGCTTGATTTTATAATCCAGGAATAGAATTTATCAAATAATCCAACACTGATTTATTTCCATCTTCTTTGTTTTTTTTTTCCCCACTCCAATACAGCCTAATCATAAAATAAACCATCCCTAGGCATGAGATGAAATGAGAAAAGAAAATGTGGTGGCCAGAGGAAAACCATTTCAGAAATATGTTTGTTAACCAAGTGCAGGCAATAAATTGAGCTTAGGAGAGAAAGGCGGTTAGAAGAAAAACTGAAAGTACTGACCTGAGAGTCAAGCTGATTGGAGCAAGGGTGAAAGCAGCAATTTGGAGGATAAGCAGAAAGGAAAAGGAATAGCAAAAGAGAATAAAAGGAAGGAAACGCATTAGTTTTAAACATACAGCCAACAGATGATATATTAGCAGGCTTTATAACCAAACGAAGGACAATAAAGCAACTTCTATCTGATATTACCCGAAAAAGCCCTAGGCACACCCTATAAGTTGTTATATGGAATATTATACATAAGAAACCACTATCTGCTCTCCTATGCATAATCACAGCAAGCACTGATGTGAACCAGAGGTGAGCTCCAACTGTCCAATGACAGAATTTGGCCTTTCTTGGAGGAATATTTATAGAGCAAGCTCCTATCTGTGTACGTATAAAATTTTATGACTTAATAAACTGAAATGAAAATTATTATGTATTAGATCTGGCAGTAAGCACTAATGCCAGAGAGATTTTATGTGAACCAGTTAGTTGGATTGTTATATCCTACGCAATATTTTTCCTTCATCCTTGAAAACCAAAAGTAGTTGGGCAATTTGGCTTCCTATTCAAAGATTTCCATTTTAGATGCTCACAGAGTGCTGTATCTTGCAATGATCAAAGATACCAAAATGATGAGTTTGGGGGCGGTGCTGCCTGCCCATCAGCCTCCCAATGAAGACAGAGTAACTTCCAAAGCTGAGAACAATTTTTTCAGTTGTAAAAATGAGGTTCCTACTTCATCACTGAAAATATCCAGATGTTTGACAGGTTATTTGTGCAAAAATATCTAGCATGCCCTTTTCATCAGTCAAAACAATACAGTCTCTAATGCAAGCAAAAAATAAGTAAATAAAAAAGGAAAAAAAAGTCATGATCATTTTTGAGGCTACCACAGGAGCACATAATGCATATTCCATTACTGTGCTAACTTATAAAATGTCTTTTTAAAAACATTATGTAGCTAATAGCTATCCACTCAGTGGGGTCCCACCATTCCATGCTATTAAAAAGTAGTTTTATGCACTTAACACAGGAAGGAAAAACAAAATAAAACAATTCCTCAGGATGACTCTTAAACTAGAACATTTCAAATGAGAACAGTGTTAACCATAATGATAAGAATCAAAGAGAAAATCTAAGATTAAGCATGTGGTGAGAGTTGTTTTGATAGCTCCTTATATTTGAAATCCTCATGCAGAGTGTTCTATACTGATGAACGCACAACTGCATTTTTGCAGACTATTTTTGTTTGATTAAAAAACAACTGTTAAAAAAACAACAACTGTTTTTGTTTGATCAAAAACAAGTGTTAGATCAAGCCATGGTGATTGTGGAGACTCTAGAAACATGGACCCAGCAGCTGTTTCAAATCCTTCTGGATCAGTAGCCAGTAAACTGAGGTCCATGGCCAAGCCATAAGGAATATTAAACTGAAATAGCAAGCAAACATTTAATGTTTAGTTGCCTCTTCCAAGGATCTCTTGCTTTCATCAAATTCTCAAAGGGATCCATGCACATCCCCAAATGGCATGCTTGACCTATCCCCCGCCAAAAGGGTTGCTAGATGTGGTGTAAAACCACCTGCCACTTGTTTAAAGGAAGTTATTTAAATACATTAACAAACATAAGTGGAAATTACTTAGTGAGAAGAGTTTATATCAAAACAAATAGAACGGGTTTCGAGTTTGTTCCAAGTATCATAAAACTTCTCGAACATATTATCATTAAAAAAAAAACCCTTAAGTTTACGTTTGAAAAGAGTTCTGAAAGGCATCAAAGAAATTATGTCAGCACATTATTGAACAAATTGAAAAGGAAACATAATAGTCTGTTTCTCAACCTTAGATAAAGTACTTTTAGGCACTTAAAATGATTTCTCAATGTCCAAATATCTGGTGGCATTAGTCCCTGATCCGGATAATTAAGTGGTACCTTGTTTTCCATTTTGATGTTATGTCTTGTGAGTAGAACCCCCAGAGACCAGCCCTGTGATTGAAAGCCCAATTTGGGCATTCACTGCATTCTAGACAAATACCGACAAAAGCCTCTAGCATAGTTAAGATAAATACATGAAAGGTCACTTAACAGATTCTTTCCCATGAGTGAGAAGCGAGAAATCCAGTGGTAGTAGGCCATACATAACAGGCTATATTAACCTCTCATTCTGCTAAGGCACCAAAGTAGTAATTCTGAAACTCAAAAGAAAACTTAGAGAACTTGATGGGCACTGGTACAGATGTACCTCATATTTCACGGCCCCAAATGTTGAATTACTATGGAATGAAGTAAGATCACTACGATGATGATTTTTAAAAAAGGTTTATTAAGCTTAAACTACTATCTGGTCTCTGTCACCTGGCAAATCGAGCACTGTCCTATGCACTTAGCTATCTGGCTGTATAGGACACGTGATATCCAGCATGGGTGATCAAATAAAGACTTCAGTTTCTTTTGAATCAACTCTCAGGGGCTTGCACATCGCACACCTTGCGGCAAACACCCCGAAAGCAAAGCCTGCCATCCAAGGCAGAAGCTCCCTCCTATCCCATGCATCACGTGCAAGAGGTTTTAGGCTCACCTGCATATATGGACCATACTGCAGCAGTATGCACTTTGAAAAGCAAAATCCTTAATGGCTGATGAAAAGCATCACTTACGTGGAATTTAAGAGCTAAACGCATCCATGTAAGTGCCAGACCTGGTCTCTCTGGAATGTATATATTATGGGGAAAATAAAAATCGGGGAGATTAACAGAATAGAGAGCAAACAAACACCCTCGGAGAGAAAAGTAGGCCAGGGTGAGTGTCCTGTGAGTTATTCCTAGCCCTTTTGTTGCATATGACGGACGCGCCGGAATATTTTAGAACACTGGATAGTTTTTAAAGAGTTGTTGGTTTCTGTTCACTCTGGTAGGTCACAGTAAAGACCAGAGATCGCAAATTTTATTTCAAGTTCAATTTTTTTTGGTTTTCAAATCACAGGCTTAATTGCAAACACTCCTCTGTGACTTCAAAATGGAGATATATGTTGCATTGCTAAGAAATACTTGAAGTTCCCAACATTATGAGGTATGAATTTTGTAGTTCAAGCCAGCAAATGGACATCCTTCTCAATTTTTGAAAAGGCTGCCTGACAACTCAAGGAAGATGTTATGGTGGGAAACACAAATGCAGCCCAGCAGATAATGCTTCAGAAAGGCAGCCAAAGCTGAGCCCTCTTTTTCCCAGGAAACTTCCCCATCTTGATCTCCACCTCAACCCCCTCCTTCAGGAGTCCGGTCTAGGTCCAGTCCTCAGATATTACCCAGACTGGTTTCTGCTGCTGCACCCAAGATACAGAAAAGCAAAGAACTGGGACAGAGTCAAATCCAACCACATGTTTTACGAATTATAGTGCCTGGGAGGCATCAGCTTTAAGGAAAGGCAGAGGCAGAGATAAAGAAAATGTGCAGAAAGTACAGAAAGATAAATGGCTGTAAAATCACTGTTGTATTAATGTATTCCATATTGAGGAAATAAAAATGGGAATATTCCTGATGATTTAATGGCATCCAGCTAAGCCCTGTTTGTCCCCCTAGACAACTATGCTATTTATATGCAAATGTTTAGAGTAGCCGATTCTGATTTTCAATTAGCAAGTCCAGGGAAAGCAGGTTTAGTGCAGGAATACCTTCTACATGTGGGGAACACCAGTGTCCTCACGAGAGCTAATAAACATGAGGCAGCTCTCTCATGCCCAGCAGCAATGCCTCCACCGGCCACATGGCTGTTGAGTGCTACTGGCCTAGCTTCTTCCTTCTGGTCCGTGCTTGGAAAAGACTGTTCTCAGCGGTGCATCTGGGCACAGCACAAGCTCGGCTGTCAGACCTAGTCCCAAATCCCCGACTTTGACTCTTATCAGCTCTACAACCTTGAGGAAGTTACTTATTCTGTATAAGTTATAACTTTTTCCTCTATACAATGGGGTTAATGATAGGTTCTGGGCAACAGAGTTGGGGATAAGGTTAAATGTAATATAGTATTGCAGGCTTCACAGCTTGGTACATTGCATGTATAAAATATATGTAAACTGTTATTATGGTAATAATTTCTATTCTTAACATGATCAGTATTATTCTCTAGGGATTCTCTATGTGTCTCACTGCTTCTTAAAGCAATGAACTAAGAGTCAGGAAGTCTACATGATAGCATTGTTTCCAACCATGGCACCAATCCTGAGAAGGCCATTCAACTCTTCAGGGTCTCAGTTTTTTCATCAATAAAAGAAACACGATTACACCTGCCATGTGATCTCACATCAGTTTTTTAAGAAAAATTTTGGCCCTGAAATATAGCTCCAAAGTAGCCACATAATTACATCTTAAATGAACAGTTTTCCCAGCACTCTAAGAAACAGTAGACTAGCAGAACCTACCCATATTTTAAAACTAAAATGAACTCTTTCAATTTTAATTTGTACAGCTATCTGAGAAAAAAAAATTAGTCCCTGACTTAACTTAATGGTTAACTGAATAAAAATCAGATTATGATTGAACTAATGCTAAGGTTTTTAAGAGAAATATTAACTGATCTGGGGTGTGAATGTATTTAGTACATTGTACTATACTATGTAATCAAAAATAATTTTTGAAAATGTTGCTGAAATTTTATTGGGAATTCATCTATTAGTTTAATACAGAGATAATGAATATTGAGAATTTATTTGTTTTAGCACTCAACTGTCAATAATGATATATCTACCCCTACCTTATATGGGGACTTGGTTATTTGCAAAGCATGACACATTTAATAGGTTGTTAGAGATTCACTTGGGACAACAGGCAAGGCCCTGCAGCTCACATAAAGCAGGGATAAAATGTGAACCAAGGTCTTTCTATCATTACAGCCTATGATCTTTCCACAAGACCAGAGAGAAATACTCTGTGTATGTCTTAAAGTCATTTAGGGCCTCACAAGTGGCTCAGACAGAGCTGGCAAACATTCACTGATTTATTCAAAATCTGCTGATGTCTTCCACATGGAACCTAGGAAAGACAAATTCTGCCTTATTGCTGAACCAACAGCAAGTCCTCAGAGGTTATGGAGTTATGTGAGATTATTTAGAAAGTTCTTTTTCATATCAAGTATAGGAAAAAGCATTGATAGAAAGCTTATTTTTAGAGTCTATACTATACACAAACACAATATGAACTTGATTTATCTGAAAATCTTAATACTCTAGACCCTGTTATAACCCTCTTGTGTTTAGACAGGATTTGCTATCAAGTAGGCTGCTCAAGCATATTTATTTACCAAATGCTATAAAGTCCTCTTAAAAGATGAGTCCCAAGGATGAATTTATCGTGGTGTGCCAAAAGACATCCAAAGGATATGCATTCCCTGCTCTATTTTTAATGCAGAATACCCTATTATATTATATTCTTCCATATACATATGTATTTTTTGCCCTAGACAAACCTGTAAGACAAATGTTTGTGTTTGCTAAAAAGAACCGAGATGTCAGGTATTCAAAGCCCCGATTTCTTACACACTTTGCTGACACAAATGCCAGATCATGGATATCACCCAAGAAAGCTGACCACTATTTTCTTACACACTGAAGAGATATATAAGCCCTCAAAAGATAAACTGATGGCCTGCAGAGTATCCTACAGAAACCCAGCATCGTCCCTTACAGGCCACATTCCTCCCCTGTAACTTGTTATGACTTGAAGTATGGACGTCCATTCCAAATCCACCATGATCTGAGATGTGGAACCAAGCAATCAATGGTCACTTGCTGCTGACAATTCACAACATGTCTGTAAAATTTACCTCTCGAGTTCTGCAATCTTCTTGTCCTTGTCATTCTTTTCATTCTCCACTTCCTTGAGGATCTCCAGCAGCCGGTCAACTTCTGCTTGGGCCTTGCCACACTCATCACGGTAGTAAGATGCTTCTTTATCAAGCTGTTTTATTCGGTCTGCAAACTCGGGGCTCATCCTGGAGTCATCTTCAATATTATGAGCCTTCAACATTACATTTTTAAAGGACATAGTTAAGATAATAATTTAGACCAACAGATAGTGTAGTCACCAATGGCCCAGTAGTTAACTTTGGAGGAAAAAAGGACAACAATGACCAAGAATTATGGGTAAACTGTCAGTTATAAACAAATTGGAAAAATCCATTTAAATCACATTTACCTTTGAATGATGTTAGTTTTAAATTATATTGCAGTTTTATAGGAGAATTTTTTTACGGTTAATATTCTGCTTCATTATTTTCCATTAAATGTTGTTACCATTGTGCTTTTTCTTCCTTCCAAAAAGGAGGGGAAGGGGCTGGGGGGGCTGCTGGGATGTCTTCATTTCTGGTCACTCTGCAAGCAAAACTGAGACAATTCAACTACTCAGAGGGAAGGAGGTGACTCTTATCAAATGCTTCCATTTCCAATGCAGAGAAATTAAGACAAAACAATATTAAGCTATTTTCCAAGAACCATCATGGGCATGTATAGAGTCATGTGAGAGCCTGGTTTACTGATCTTTACATACTTCACCTCACTGCAAAATTTCAGCAGAAGACGCAGTTTGGAAGGAAGACTTGGAAGTGAGGAAGAGTTTTTCAGCTAACAGTCATACCCATGAATTCTTGATCTATTGATTAAATTTAACCTGAACCAGGAGGAGGGTGAGCTAATTCATGAACAAGCACACAGACGAGAATCTGCATACACATGCATGGATGGGTGGCAGCTTTACACACGAGAACTGACACAGGCAACAACACAGCAACAATACTGCAGAATAATTTGCAGCCAAAGTATTTGTGGTTTTGTGTGAAAGTAAGTATAACTTTTTTTTCCCCAAAATAAACTTTTGGCTGAAATATTCTCAGAGAGATGGAAATAACACTGCACTGCAATGTTTTGCCTACCCCTTGTTTCCCATTATTCCTAATTGATTTCTTGAAAGAGCAGGCAGGGAAAAAACAAGTAGTTTAACAACAGTACACATTCAACATAGAAAGTTCAGAGAAGTCATATATGTATATAGCTCCAAAATCCATGTATGAAATAATAAAATGTTAACATTTTATTAGTACTTAAGTTGTTCTGCTGTCTTGCTATGTAGAGCAGATAGTTATTGTGTTTTTATATAATTTTTTTTTTTACTATTAGGGAAAAAACAAGGCAAGCAGGCTATAGCTACTGTGGGGTCAAATGAATCATGCATGGTTATAAAAATTAATACTAATACTGCTGTTATAAGGTTGACAATCTTTGCAATGATTTAGTAGAAAAAAATTTTTAAATTAGTATAAAAATAAATTTCTTACAGCAAAATAATCATTTTTTAAATTAATATTTTTGCATGTAACATATTATTTAAGCATGAGGATAGAAGGAAAATAATTTGCTTTCATGTTCTTTAATCTAAGGTTTCCTCATTCAAGAAATAAACTCAACTATAGCAAAAGAATATGGAAAAATATATCAGTTTAAAGCATTATCAGATACTTCTACCAACATTTCTTAGTAAGCACTTATTTTTATTTATTTAGTATGTACTCTGGCTTTCATTATGATATATTATTGAGCTTTTAAAGTATAATTAAAATAATCTGAAAGAAAACCCTCAGCTAATATGCTCTTTGGAGTTTATTCATTAAATCAAAGTGACTAATATTTAAATTCCCTAAATCCACTTTTTAAATGTCAAGCAGGTATTCCATTTTAAAAGAGAGAATTTCATAAACCTACTTCCATCCCGATAATAAAAACCAACTCATGACTCTTCTGACAGAAGAGTCTTTAAAATACACAGTTTTTCAACTGCAAAAAAAAAAAAAAAGAAAAAGAAAAGAAAACCTTCATGTTAACCTCTCTTCCACTTTTATATTACCATTATTCTTTGACAGCTAAAAACCTGTATATGACATTTCTCAAAAAACCAATTATTGGCCAAGAAGCTCTTTATTAATAAATTTAAAAAAGAATTAATGAACTGAGTTATGGGCAGGTAGAAACACTCAGAATAAATGAACAAATATGTTTTTGTTGTTGTTTGCATGGGCAAGCACTGGAAATTGAGCCCGGGTCTTCAGTGAGAATTCTGCCACTGAGCCTACATATGTTTTGATTGCCTATTTGTGACAAGAGTTAAAATTCTTTTCCTGTTTCTCATTTAAAGGTTCACAAAGAGCTAACACAAAGTAGCAAGTACTTAATAAATCTTAGCCTGTGTGGTTTCGTTTGTTGTTTTTATTCTTATGATTATTATTACCATTATTTTTAATAAGTGGAGTCAGGATTACTAGATTCTAGATTCTAAGTCTAGAGACCCACATTCTAAATCTAGACCCTTATGACTATGGGCCAGCAAATTAGCCCAAGGACAGAGAAAGCTACAAAATGACAAACATGGGTGAGGTATGGTTCCTTTGTGTTTTTATTATGATTATAATACTCATCCCAGAGATGGAGCTTGCTATACAGCTGATAAGTTGATAGTTTTAATGATAAGTTTTATTGACAAGATAAAGACATTCCTTGAAGAAGCCTTTCTTTTCATTTACAGGGAAAGCACAGTCTGCTGGTGCTAAGTGCCCAGACACATCGCTTATTTCACCCCCTTGAAGAGAAGAGGTTAATTGGGGCCAGCCTCAACTTGGGGTGAAATTAGATGGTTGGCTATTTTTTCAACCCAATGAGTGAGTATAGCTAAAGAATTAATGGAGTATTTAAAAGTACAGAAAGCCCTGGGTGGGGTGGAACTTGCCTGAATTTAGACTGTACAACTGTTGACCTCATCCTGATGTCAAAGCTAGATCATGTTATTAAAATAAAAACAACAGCCAAGCTGACAGATGGCCAGGGTCTGTTAAGTAATATGTGGCGGGTGCTAATGACTCTTCCTTGGAAAAGGAATAGACAACCTCAAAAACACCTTTGAGTTCAATCTTTCCATCTAAATATTAGTAGCTACTGATTTCCAGGCAAAAGATTTTATGTCAAACCATCTTCAATCTTAGTGCCAGAATTCTTGGAAGGATCGTTAAAACAGAGAATAAATAGATAGCTTTAAAAATGTTTACGTCAGTAGAAAGCTTTAAGAGTCATATAGACATGGAAGAATGAGAGACTCAGTCCCAGCAAAGACTCAAGCCAAGAGAGAATTTCACACGATTTGGAAAGCTGCTGAGTCCCAGATCCATCCTGAGCAGTGGAAGCAAATGACTCCATGGAATTTATAAAAGATATAGCAGGTAACCAGCTCTGTTCAGCCTGAATCACTACACCTGAGTGGACTGGCTGGAATTAACTAGTACCATGTGAGGGTTTTAAATTGTGATCCACAGAAAAGGGAATGGTACTCTATCGACTATAATGGGTAAACGAGCTTACAAAGCCAATGTTTCCTTCAAAATTTTAGGACCAGTACCTCCTGTAAAAGAAGAGTGATGGAAACACCATATTTGCATTTAGGCAATACTCTTGCCTCTTTCAAACACGTTCTTTAACCTAGACTGGTAGTCCCTGATGTGGGCCAAAAATAAATAATGGATTTGGGCCAAACATACTTTAGACACTGAAAAAAAAAATGCAGATGTATTTGAATATATCATGATCTCAAGGAATTCATAAGATGACAATCTGACCCATCCAAGATTTAAACTGAAAGTACGTAATACTAATCATATTTTCTTAGGGATGTATTAGTTTGAAATTAACTCCCCCAAAGGTCAGGAAAGACTTGCCCATTCCATTCTTCTGAGGCACATCAACTATGTTCTTCCATCTTTAACAGATTGGAATCTAGCTCTTAAAAATGTTTATTGGTGGGAGTTTCCTTTCAATGGTTTCAGAACTTATAAATACAGCCGAGAACACTGTCCCTTTCAAAGACATTCACTAGTTACCAAAAGCAAAGGAATATCATTGTGTTATTTTCTTAATGAAGGAATTTAATTTTGCTGATTAAAGGGGTCAGTTTAAAGACAAATTGAGGCATCTGGTTTTGCCTCAAAATATTTCATGAAGCTTTTAGAGCAACTCTTGAAAATCTTATAGAACAAAGAATATTGGGAAAAAAAGACATTTCAGAAATGTCAGTATTGCATATTAGATCAGTAAGTTTTGAGGGTCTCCAAATTATGTTTCTGGCATTTCTGTATGTAGTGAAATTTCCCCACAAATTGGAATAATCAAAACAAAGTTTGAAGCACCACTGATGTGGGCAAGCCCCAGCATTTTGAGGTGAACCAGTTTGGAAAGCCTGGATTAAGCACAAAAGAGAAATCTGATCAAAACTTGGGATGAGTGGTGCATTTCAGTACCTACTGCTTACATTAATGAAAAAATTTAGAACTACATCACAAAAAAGTGCAATTTTGAATTAATACTATATTTAAATCAAAGTTAGGAAGTAAAAAGTGAGGGGTGATAAATTATTGAAATCACAAGATTATTTACACTTCCTTTGCGAAGCTTGGTCTAGTCATTGATTGTTTTCAATAAAATGCTAAGTGTCATTCCAGGTGGCTAATAGGGAAAGCATTAATTTTGGCCCAGAAGCTTGCAGTGAAACAAGACAGGGGAAATTCAATTATAATATTATATAACAGTATCTCTTTGAAATGTGCCCTAACAATTTTAATAATAAAAAAAAAAAAACTCCTTCAAAACAAATGATTAGTCATGGTCATAAAGTAAAAGCAGAATGCTAATTAATGCATCTGATGATCTTTCCTCCTTGCTGCTGGTGGATTTCAGCAGGAATTTGCTAAACTTATGCACTGCAAAAATATTATTCTCTATTGTAGCACTTAAGGGGGTTAGTGTCCAAAAACAGTGCTTTAACATCCCTTTCATATCTTAGCAGCAGAATTGGGTTCACATACTATTTTTAAAATTATACTTGATTTCAGTCTTCTAAAAGAAGTTCCAATCTTCATATACATCTGAATTATGAAACAAATACTACTTTTTAAAATAAAAATTTCAGCACGATTATAAAACTATAATATATTATAAAATTTTAATTTCATGTTAACTCCAATGAATGATTATCAACTATAGTAGATGACCTTAAATAATACTAATAAAAATACCTTTAAATCTTACACTACCTAGTTCTAAGGGAAATTATTCTTTCACAATCCTAGCTAATGACATCTGGAGTATCCATACTTCTCATATTATAATAGCTACAACAAAAGGTAAATTTCCTTTCATGATGGAGCAAATAAAATATGTATAAGTAAATATAAGCACATACACAGCTTTCCTATGTAACTCTTACACAAAAAATAGGAAGAACTAACTACATGCTAACACCTTTTAAGACCCTTCCAACAAAATATAATTATTAATGTAATTTCTTTTAAACATGAGGAATTTCCTAAAATTAGCATGATATTAGTAGATAACTGAGGCAATTATCTGTATATGCTGACACAAAACATGTGACTTAGAAATCGTGTTATTTAAAATATTGCTTGAATTCTTAAAATAATGAAAGCTTGGATTAGCATTTGCAGGGTGTGTTTGTACATACACTATGGGTACACCCTGAAATATCTCTTAAATAGTTGCAATTCTCCACTTCCCTTTGTCTGGCATGACTGATCTAAGAGTAAACCAAAAATTTAATTTTCAGAAATAGGCTTTAAAAAATCAGAAGATACTGCAATACCCAAACAATGGTGCTGAAAACATTTAGAATTCAGGCCACAACCCGTGTGATCTCACAGTCCTACAATGACATAAAAATCAGGAAGACTTCACTGAATATTAATAAGATTTATTTTTTCCTCTGGAATGGAAAAGTGCTGGGTCTTTTTTTTTTTTAATCCTTATTAATATTTGAGCCCTGAAACTACATATTTGTAGAAAAGATAGGATGACAAGGGACAGTGACCAGGTAGGAGAAAACTCATAAGTACCAGGAAACATTATCAAGGGATCTCGTTGATTAAGCAAAGTTACTCCAAGGCTCTGACTCAGTAATTTGCCTTGCAGCAACAAGGGAACTGTAAGAAGTACTAAATTTTGGGACCCAGAAGGTCTGAAGCATAATTAAAAATTTACAGGACATCTCTGGATGCCATTTGTGGGCATAATAATCATAACCAGGGCTGCAGCAAAGGAGGTATTGGAGGCAGATGAAGAAACAATAAATTATTTGTCTAGAATTAGAACTAAGGAAGGAAAAGGAACCCAACCAAAGACAGCCTGCACAGTAAAACCCCTCCAGGAAGAGAGATGTTAGTAAGGCTGCAGAAAGATTCTTATGGTATGTATACAAAGGCAAAATTCTAGCATCCTAAGAAATAATATTAAAGTATCCCTTAGTACAATGTACTGACTGAAGTAAAAGGAGAAAAAAGTAAGACACTAGTTTATTTTGATTCTAAGGAAAAAAAATTACTCCCCAGAGGACTTCAAGGCTTAATCCTTGTTCACTATGATTTATTTTAGATGAACAGATGGGGAACTGACTGGAAAATTATCTTATGTAACAAAAAACAACTAAGTTATGATTAACCAAGAGTTTGTAGGGTGGCCAGATTTAAAATAAACATACAAAAGTAAAAGAAGATTTTCTAGGTATCAAAAACTAGTTAGAATGTAAAAGAAGAACTATATCATTCAGGAGAGCAACCTGAACAGCATATACTGAGAAATGCTTAGGATTACTTTTAAAAAGAAATGTCAGTATCTATACTAGGAAAATACCAATTCCCGGACCATGCACTTCCCTCCTCCAAAAGAAAATTTAATGACAGGAAAAAAACACTGATATAAATAAAAATTTGTATCATTCATGAATGGGAAAAAGTAATACTGGAAAGATAACAATATTGTAAACGTATTTTATAGGTTGACTATAATGCTAATAAAATTTACCCACAAGTATGATCTCTTAATTGACAAAGTGATCTTAAAGTTCACTTGGAATGACAGAATTTAAAAGCTAAGAATATTAAGACAAAACAAGACAAAATCAAAAGCAGGAAAAACTGGGATAGAATTTGTTTTACTAGATACTTCACAATATGGTAAAGTCATAGTAATTAAAACCGTGACCTAACAAACAATAGACATAAACAGAAGCCCTGAAACTTTTATTTATTATCCATTTGAGACTTAGCTTACACCAAAGTGGTATCAAAATTAGTGGATAAAGGGAGAATCATTTGTTAAATGTTGTTGAGATAATTGATCGATCATTGAGAAAAATATAAAGTTAGGACCTCATCTCAAAACAGGCATCAGAATAAACTAAAGTTGGATAAAAGAGTTAAACTGATATAAAATATAAAACAATCAAAATATTTCCGAAATATAC
>PVIY010039120.1:0-23370 GCA_004026745.1 Myrmecophaga tridactyla
GGAGGCAGAAGAGAGAGAACTAGGGAGATGATAGAAGAAGCATACCAGCCATGGTTGCCTTTGAAGATGGAAGCTGAGCAGGAGCAAGGTATGCAGGCAGCCCATAGAAGTTGGAAAAGACAGGGAAACAGATTCTCCCTGAAAGTCACCAGAAGGAACGTAGCCCTGCCAATACCTTGACATTAGTCCAGTGAGACACCCATTTCAGACTTCTCACCTCCAGGACTGTAGGATAATCAGTGTACAATTTAAAGCTACCATGTTTGTGGAATCAGTACAGCCACAGTCGGAACCTAATAGACTCTCCTTCTAGATGAAATCCACTCCCCTTGACTTCCTCTAACTGGGTTCTTTATTTTTGGACTTATTTCTTACCACAACACCCCTTCTCTGTCTCCTGCCATCCTATATCCTGATTCCTAAAGCAAGGAGATTTTGCAATGGCCCTTGAAACCCATCTTAGAGAAGCTCCCCTTTTGCTGAAAACCACTGATAGTCTACTGGATGACAAGGGAATCATTTACCATGAATTTTCATGTATTTCTATATCAGCTTTTGTTATCAGATATTTACTATAGTTGTGCAATACTTGTTGATAGGTAACACCTGGAGCTTACTATCAGTGGAAGATCATTTTTTTTTTTTTTTACTGTGCTGTTTGAATGACCTCAGCTGAATTGTATATTGTTTTCCTGTTCCTTCCTCAGCATACAGTCTTGGGTGAATGCCAGGTTTTGAAGAAGGGAGCCTGAGATGTGATGGAATCTGTGGGTGTGTGTGAAGCCCTGTCACTTTTTCATGGTTCCTATTCTTTCTTTATTGAAACTCCCTGTTGCCATTTGTGCTGGTTTGAAGCTATTATGTACCCCAGAAAAGCCATGTCCTTTAATCCTCATTCAGTATTGCTTGAAGGGATCTTTTTGATTGTTTCCATGGAGATGTGCCCCACCAAGTTGTGAGTGGTAGCTTTTGATTAGTTGGTTTCCATGGAGATGCATCTCCACCTATTCAAGATGCAGTTGCTTAGTGGAGCCTTTTAAGAGAGAACCATTTTGGAAAAAGCTTGAGAGTCACCAGAACCGACAGAGCCAACAGAACGGACAGAGCCCGGAACAAAAGCTAGCAGACATCATCTTGTGCCCTCTCAGCTGAGAGAGAAACCCTGAACTTCATTGGCCCTTTCTTTGGAATTAGATATCTTTCCTTTGATGCCTTAATTTGGACATTTTCAAGGCCTTAGAACTGTAAACTTACAACTTAATAACTTCTCTATTTAAAAGCCGTTCCGTTTCTAGTATATCACATTCTGGCAGCTTTTGCAAACTAAAACACCATTCATTTATTCAACCACTATGTATTGAGCACCTACACTGTCCAAGACACTTTGGAAACAGAAGAAACAAAACAAAAAGAAATCCTTGTTCTCTGGAACTTACATTCACTTGTGGTTTCTTTTTCATTCAATTCCCTGTTTAAATGTTTACAGGTACGTCCAAAATCATATCAGCACAAGCTTCTCTGGTAATCCTGGAAGTACTGGCCTCTTGATAGCAAGATATTTACTGACAGGGGAGTGCATCTAATAAGAACTGGTAAGTTATACTGTGAGGCTTGAAATATCTATTGGATAATTTTTCTCAATTAATTTAGAAAAGACATGCAAATATTAACATATATTCAATTAAGAAAGGCCCTATTTGAAGCATTTTACATGTATTAATTTATATCAAAACTAGGAAATAGGGATTATTACCAAACTGCACTACTATGATCTTCATATAACAGATGAGGAAACAGATTCAGATAAGTTTAAAGTCAGATCTAAGATGTTTGAAGTCAGAGCTCATGAAAAATAGAACAAGAATGCTGACCTATGTCTGCCTGACTATAAGCACCGTTTACTTCCTCCTAAGATGTATCCTAAGATGCACTCCCCTGTCAGTAAATATCTTGCTATCAAGAGGCCAGTACTTCCAGGATTACCAGAGAAGCTTGTGCTGATATGATTTTGGACATACCTGTAAACATTTAAACAGGGAATTGAATGAAAAAGAAACCACAAGTGAATGTAAGTTCCAGGAGAACAAGGATTTCTTTTTGTTTTGTTTCTTCTGTTTCCAAAGTGCCTTGGACAGTGTAGGTGCTCAATACATAGTGGTTGAATAAATGAATGGTGTTTTAGTTTGCAAAAGCTGCCGGAATGTGATATACTAGAAACGGAACAGCTTTTAAATAGAGAATTTATTAAGTTGCAAGTATTCCAGTCTACTACAATCCCAAGTACTTCCTCTAGAAACAGTGTAAGCCTGAGTTGACACTTATATCTAAATTTCAGAACCAATTTGTGATACCGAAGCAGCTGTGTTGATTCATCATCTCTACCACTCTGCCCCCAAGCCCACACTACATAAGGGAGAATATTCAAAATAGCATATCCCTTGCCTGTGAGGCCTTTATGATTTCATGATATACCCATACTCAGGAATGTACTAGAACTGGGCGTATCTGAACGGGAGGCCTTGCAAAAGTCCATTTGTGAGTGGGTTGGGGAACCTCTTTGGAAGTCTCATGATTCTTATATTTGTGGGTATTCAAGGAGAGTACCGGTAATTGGACCTCCCTGGAGCATGTCTGGAGAACTAACTGGTGAAATTGACCCAGTGGAAGTCTACTAGCAATACAGCGTGAGAGACTTCAGGAAAGAACTTGACCCTGTGTTTGCTGATTGAGTGAGGACACCCCTGGTGAACCTGGACAGGTATGTTCAGGTCATATGGAGGTGGGCCTGCTACAAAAGATTTCATCCTGAAGTAAAACAGAGCTGGGCACAGTGAGCCTAGCTCAGGAACAAAGTCTTGGTGTTAAGATTAGTACAACTATTCTAATGGCGGCCCTGGAATTGGGACTCCTATTTGTGCTTGTTCCATCGTGTATCCTCAGGTATGTCTGTTACAGCATAGGCAGGGTTATAGAAAGCCCAGAAAGAAATATTTATTTGCCTCATAATAAATTATGTAACACTCTGGTGTGTAAGTTCCATCAATAAAGTATCACCTAAAAGAGAAGAAAACATCTTCCTCTCCAACATGGCCTTAGAGTCTAGACTATTACACAGCTGTGACATCATGAGGGCTCTCTGTATGGGAGGTGGATAGAAAAATTAGAGGGAGCATTTGGAAGGGCTTTTGTGCCTCACATAAAGCTTTGAATGGCAACAGCATCTGGAAGAATCATGTCAAAACCATTGAAGTTCAGTGCAGTTTTGAGTATTGGTAGTTATGCTCTATGAATAAATGTATCCATTTCGTTCATATTATCAAATTTGTGGATACAGAAGTGTTTGTAGTATCCCTTTATTATCCTTTTAGTTTCCATGGGCTCAATAGTGATGACCCGCCTTTAATTTTTTTTTTTTTTTTGCATGGGTAGGCACTGGGAATCGAACCCAGGTGTCCAGTATGACAGGTGAGAACTCTGCCTGCTGAGCCACCGTGTCCCGCCCCTCCTTTAATTTTTTTGTCTTGGTAAATTGTGTCTTCTATGCCTTTTTCTTGCTTAACCTGGTTATAGGTTTATTGATTTTATTGAGGTTTTCAAAGAATCAACTTTTGGTTTCATGGATTTTCTCTATTGTTTCCCTGTTTTCAGTTTCATTTATTTTCTGCACTAATTTTCAGTATTGATTTTCTTCTGCTTCTTTTATGCTTTAAATTGGTCTTTATATAGTTTCTTAAGGTAGAAACTTAGGGTATTGATTTTAGATATTTCTTTTTTCTCATATATGCATTTAATGTTATAAATTCCACTATAATCATTTCTTTTGCTGCATCCCACACATTTTGATAAGATGTATTTTAATTTTTATTAATTCAAACTTTTTAATTTTTTGTCTTGAAATCTCTCATTTATCCATGTATTATTTAGAAGTGTGTTGTTTTAATTTCTAAATATTTGGTTATTTTCTATCTCTCTTTTATTTACTTATTTCTATTTTATTCCATTGTGGTCTAAGAGCATGCTTTTTATTATTTAAAATTTGTTAAAATGTGTTCTGTGGCCAAGAACGTGTCTGCCTTGGTCTGTCTTGGTGAATGTTCCATGTAAGCTTGAGAAGTGTATGTATTCTGTTGTTGTTGGATGGTGTATTGAATTAATGTTAATTAGATCAAGTTGACTGATAGTGATGTTCAGGTCAAGTATATCCCTACTAATTTTCTCCTGCATTATAGAGCAATTATTGAAAGAAGGGTGCTGAACTCTCCAGCTACAATAGTGAATTTGTCTATTTTCCTTGAAGTTCTGTCAGTTTGCCTCATGTACTATGGCACCGTAGTTTTAGGTGCATAAACGTTTAGTATTGTCATGTCTTCTTTAATATTGACCACTTTATTATTATGTAATGCCCATTTTTCACTGATGATTTTCCTTGCTCTGAAGTCTGCTTTGTTAGGAAATTAATATTGCTAGTCCAGTGTTCTTTTGATTAGTGTTAGCATGGTACATCTTTCTCTATCCCTTTACTTTCAACCTATCAGAGTGTTTAATTTTAAAGTGGGTTTGATGTAGACCACATGCAGTTGGTGTATTAGAATCCTTGGACTGTCATAACAAATTATCACAAACTGGGGGACTTTAAAATAACAATATTTTTCTTCTATAGTTCTGATGGCTAGAAGTAAAAAAATCAACATCTTGGCAGGGCTATGTTCTCTCTGAAGACTCTAGGAAAGAATATTTCTTGCTGCTTCTTAACTTTTGGGGCTCCTGTCTGGCAGTCTTTGATGTTCCTTGGCTTGGAGCTGCATCACTCCAGTATCTGTCTCCATCATCACCTGACTTTCTTCCCTCTGTGTATTTGTGCCTTTGACTTCTCTTCTTATAGGGACACAAGTCATATTGGACTCAGGGCCTACACTAATCCAGTATGACCCCATCTTTAATATGTTTACATTTTGAGGTTCTGAGTGGGCATGAATGTCTGGGAACACTATTCAATTCGGTACTACTGGGACTTCTTTTCTTTGAAATCTGTCTTTCAATTGGTGTATTTAAGCATTCACATTTGAAGGGATAATTGATAAAGTTGGATATACAGCTACAATGTTTATAACGTTTTCTGTTTGTTACTTTTTGCTTCTTTTCCCATGTCTTTTTATGCACTCCATGGCTTAATTGAGGATTTTATATTACATCATTCTATCTCCTCTCTTAGTATATCAATTATACATCTTTTGAAAGTTTTTTTTTTTTACTGGTTGCCTTAGTTTTTTGTTTTTTTTTTTTTTCTTTTCTTTTTGCCTGGGCAGGCACTGGGAATCAAACCCAGGTCTCTTGCATGGCAGGCAAAGAACTCTGCCTGCTGAGCCACCGTGGCCCACCCTGCCTTAGTTTTTAATGTACATTTATACTTAATCTCAGTCCACCTTCAAATAACACTATACTGCTTCACATTTAGTGCAGATTTCTTAAGAGAAAATGTTCCCATTTTCTTCGTCCCATCATTTATAACATTGTTATTCACTTCATATACTATAACTACACAATATACTTACTATTATTACTTTAAACAATTATCTTTTAGATCAGTTAAGGATAAGAAAAATAAAAGATTTTATTTTACCTTAATTTATTTCTTCTCCAACATTCTTCCTTGCTTTATGTAGATCTGATTTTCTAACTTATATAGTTTTCCATCTCTCTAAATAACTTGTTTTAACATTGCTTACATGGCAAGCTTGTGCCATCAATTTGCTCAGATATTGTTTCTCTGAGAAACTGTTTCTTCTTCAACCTTGAATGGTAATTTCACTGGATATAGAATATTAGGTTTTTTTTTCTTTCAACACTAAATATACCACTCAAATCTTCTTGCTTACAAGATTTCTGATTAAAAGTTACTGTATGTTTTATCACTGTTCCTCTTTAGGTGACTTGATATTTTAGTGCCAGTTTCTTTAATCTTTTTCCTGTGACTTTGTCTTTTTACAATTTGAATATGATATACCTAGGTATATATTTTGATATTTCTTCTTCTTCTTCTCTGAGTGTCTTGGATCTGTGTTTTGGTGTCTACCATGAATTGTGGAATATTCCTTTGAATATTTCTTATGCTCCATTCTCTCTTTCTTTTACTGGTGTTCCAGTTATGTACATTATACCTTTTGAAAGTTTTCCACAGTTCTTGGATGTTCAGTTATATCTTATTTTCATTATTTTTTTCTATTTGCGTTTCATTTTGGGAAGTTCCTATTGACTTATCTTCAGACTCACTGATTCTTTCCTCAGCCATGTTCAGGCTACTGATGAGCTCATCAATGAATGGCATTGTTCATTTCTATTATAGTGCCTTTTTTCTTATATTTCATTTTTCTTCTTTCTTAGAGTTTCCATCTCCCTGTTTCCATTACCCATCTGTTCTTGCATGTTGTCTACTTTATCATTAGATTTCTTTACATAGTAATCGTAGTTATTTTCTATTCTCTACCTGATAATTGGGAAATCTGCATCATATCTGGGTCTGGTTTTAATGCTTGCTTTGTCTCTTCAAACTGTTTTTCCTTGACTGTTAGTATGCCTCATAATTCTTTGATGAAAGCTGGACACAATGCATTGGGTAATAGGAACTAAAGTAGGCCTTTTTTTTTTTTTTTTTTTTTTTTGGTCAGGCACTGGGAATTGAACCCAGGTCTCTGGCATGGCAGGCAAGAACTCTGCCACTGAGCCAATGTGGCCCGCCCAGTAGATAGACTTTTAATGTGAAGTCTTATATTATTCTGCTTATGTATTGTCCTGTTTAATATTTCTGTAGTTGTAGATGGAAGAAGCTTCCAATTTCTCCATCTTCCTTGTTTCGTCTCTCCTGTTGACTTTGGGCCTCCCAAAGAACTACTCTTCATATGGAGTATGAATCTGGCAACTCTTTCCATTGTAAGTCACTGGACCCTATTACTGTGATGGTAAGATGTGGAGGAGCAGGTACTTTGTACCATCTTATGATACATATCACTCTTTTCGTAGGCCTCTGGGCCTCTGGGTTTTGCCCTCACAAGGGTTTCTTACCCTTGTCCCCCCAAGATGAGGCAGGAAGGCTAGATGGGGCTAGAATGAGATAAATGCCTTCCCCCTATGTGGCATAAGGTTCTTGCAAAGACTTTTCCCTCAGAGAGTAGGCCTTTGTTATGGGGAATGCTCTTGGTATATATGAAATGTTGTATTTCTCTCCCTCTTACAGATCCATGAAGGGATACTTTGTTCTTCCCTGTGAGGACATGATGACAAAATTTGTGAATTTCTTGTACGACAAATCAACAAAAGTATGGGGGCCTCCTCCAAGACCCTGGCTGCAAGAAGTTTCTTACTCTTCTGCTGGTCCATACTCAGGGTCCAGAATTTCATTAAAATTATTATTTAAGTGTTGCTACCAGTTTATGGCTCCAGTGGATTCTGCTCCAGGTAAGCATTGAATACTGTGACTCTGAATTTGCATGTTTCTACAGATTTTTCAGTGGTGGTTTTCCCTGTGAAATTATTTCACTGATAGGTCCAAGAAAAGTCATTGATTTTCAATTTGTTCAGCTTCTTCCAATAAGCTTATGAGTGATGACTTTAAAACCCTTTACGTATTGCAGTAGAAACCAGAATTTCTGATATATGGCTTTTTATCTATGCTACTAGACTATATCTTGACAATCATTTTTCTCAAATGTCTGGAGACCCCTTTAACTTTATTCCATTTCAATATTCAAATATCTGAATTGAACTCTGAATAAGTATTACTGTGCCACCATAAAAGTAGGGTCAGAAAGTCGATAGTCATTGTTTTACAGTGAAGAGTAAAAGATTTGGAAAAATGAGACAATAAGAAATTCTGAAACCATGAGACAATAAATTCCCATTGTTTAAGCCAAACTCTTATATTGTATTTTTCACCAGAGCCTGGAAACTAAGATAGTTTTGCAAAACAAATTAACTATAAGGATATCAGTCTTCTCTATCCCTTCACCTCTGGGATGACTTTAGAGAACAGAAAGACTACAGAAGGATTGCACTGAAAGAATGAATGGAAACAGAGTAAAACAGAAAAAATGATCCAAGGCGCAGCAAACATAAACATCCATGTACTGCGTAAATCTTCAAGGTCTCTTCTCAGTATCCTGGAACTCACTCAGGTGATTTTGCTGTGTGAAAGAGAGTAAAGCTATAACTGGGCTGAAACAAAAATAAAATGTACTCATGTAATATACCATATAAAGCAGAAAATTACTACAAGGTTATTCATCACAGCAGTGTTCATAATAAGGGAAAATAGATATAGCCTAAATATCTGAGAGTAGAGTATTTTTAACTTAATTATGACAAGTTCACGAGATGTCACTATGCCAATAATAAATGAAAATGTCTGGTTCGGAAACACTGTCAGCATTGGGAGCTATACAACTTTTATTTTTATCAATAATAGGATGGGTAAAAATGGAATCCTATTGTTTTGATTTGTATTTCTACAATTGTGAGTGAATGTATCAGTCAGTGTGTGTTATATTTTGTTGCAGCAACAAATGTCTCCCAAATCTTAGTAACTTAAAAACCACAAAACTATATTTCTTTGCACAGTGCATGTCCAACACACATTGGTTGGGCTATATGCTCAGTAGGATTAAAGTAGTGGGACATTCATTATCTGGAACATTGCCTTAGAAAAAGACAGAATGTGACAATTTGCACAGTGGCAAGTTTCTCCCCAGAATTGACATAAACCATTTCCACTCCATTTCATTGTCTAAAGTAAGACACAGGGCTATGCCTATGTTCAAAAAGAGTGAAGTGTAATCCTAAGCACCTGGAATTTGGATAGCAGGAAATCTTGAACTACACTAATACCAACAAAGGTCTTATACCCATTCATTGGTTACTGCAAACATGTTTCTTTTCATTTGAATGGACTGTTTTACTTACCCAGTTTTCCATTGTGTTGTTAACTCCAGTAATTTCTACTATTTGTAAATTCAGGAAATTTGCCCATATACTGCCATAGGTGTTATAACTAGCGTTTCCAGTATATACTTTGTCTTTTGACTTTGTTGATGGTATTTTAGCAGCTTTATGGAGAGATAATTAACATACCATACAATTAGTTTATTTAAAGTGTAAAAATTCATTGGCTCTTAATATATTCACAGAGTTTTGCATCCATCACCACTATCAATTTTGGATCACTTTCATTAGTACCAGAAGAGACCTTACATTCCTTAGCTGTCAGACCCCATTTCCCCCAAATCCAGCTGTATGCAACCACTATATACTGTCTCTATAAATTTGCCTATTCTGGACAATTAAAATAAGTAAAAATCATACAATATGCGGTCCTTTGTGACTCACTTTTTTTCACTTTTGCATAATGTTTTAAAGGTTCTTCCATGATGTTACATGTATCAGTATTTCATTAGTTTTTATTGCCAATTAACATTCCATTGTATGAATATATAACATTTTATCAATCAATTTATGAGTTCGGACACGGGTTGTTTCCAATTTTGGCTATTATGAATAATGATGTTATGAACATTCACATGTAAGTTTTGTGTGGATATATGTTTTCATTTCTCTTGGGTATATACCTGGGAGTGAAACTGCTAGATTATATGGTAATTTTTTAAGAACTGCCACACTGTTTTCCAGATCAAGTCTACCCTTTTACATGCCCACTAGCAGTTTATGAGAGTTTCAATATCTCCACATCCTTGTCTACCCTTGTTATTTTGATTATAGCTAGCCTAGACTGTGATGTGGTATTAAACTGTGGTTTGATTTGCATTTACCTGATGGGTAATTTCATGTGCTTGTTGGCCACTTGTGTATCTTCTATGGAGAAATGTCTATTAAGTTCCTTTGCCAATTTTATAATTGGATTATCTTTTTTTATTGAGTTGAAGAGTTTTCTATCTACTCTAATTCAAGTGCCTTATCAAGCATATGATTTGTAAATATTTTCCCTCATTCTTCAGATTATCAGTTTTACTTACTTGGTTTTGTCCTTTGAAATGCAATTTTTTTTTCATTTTGATGTTCAGTTTCTCTATTTGTTCTTTTGTTACTTTTATTTTTTCTGTCATATCTAAGAAATATGCCTAATCCAAGGCCACAAAGTTTTATACCTACATTTTTCCCTTTAAGAGTTTTATAGGTCTATCTCTTACATCTTTGATACATTTGGAGTTAATTTTTGTATATGGTGTGAGGTAAAGGCCCAACTCCATTCTCTGAATGTGGCTATCCAGTTGTCTCAAGTCCATTTTTTGAAAAGACTGTTCTTCCCCTCTTTGAACAGTCTTGGAACACTTGTTGAAAATCAATTGACCATTGATTCGTTGGCTTATTTTTAATTCTATTCCATTGATTCATATATTTATCCTTAATGAAGTAACACACAGTCTTGATTACTATAGCTTTGCCGTAAGCTTCAAAATTTGATTGTGAGTCCTTCAACTTTGTTCTTTTTCAAGTTTACCTTGACTATTCTGTATCTGTTGTAGTTCCATAATAACGCTAAGATTCATTTGTCAATTCATACAAAAAGAGAATTTTTGTTAAGGATTGCATTGAATATGTAGATTAATTTGGTGAGTATTGCCATTTTAACAACAGCATTTTATAATCCTCAAAATGGGATGTCTTTCCATTTATTTAGGTCTTCTTTAATTTTTTCAACAATGTTTTATAGTTTACAGTGTACATGTCTTATGTTTCTTTAGTTAAATTTATTCTAAGCTTAAAATTATTTTCAATGTTATTGTAAATGGAATTATTTTCTTAATTCATTATTGGATTGTTCATTGCTACTATATAGAAATACAATTTTTCTATTGATTGTGTATCATGCAACTTTGTCGAACTTGTTTATTAATTCTTACCATTTTGTATTATATTCCTTAGAATTTTCTTTACACAAGATCAAGTCATCTGCAAATATTTATTATGTGAATCATGTAAGCCATGTTATTAATGTTAACAATGTTTTTATGTCCTCTTTGATTTCTATCCAAACTTGAATAGCATGTTCTCATAAGAAGAATAAATAAAAATGAATCACTAAGTGTGCACAGGTAGTTCAGTGGTTTGAATGCTCACCTTCCATGCAGGAGACTCAGGTTCAATTCCTGGAACATGTACCCTCCCCCCAAAATGAATCACTAATATATTCTTCTAATACTCTCATGATTTCAATTTAGCATTTAAATATTTGAGCCAATTGGAATGTATTTCAGTGAAAATTATTTTATGCTAGTTTTTTTCAAACAGGTCATCACCATTTGACCAAGTAGCATTTTGGAAAAATCCACCTTTTGCCCAAAAAGTTGATGTGCCATCTTTATCTTATATTAAATCCCTCTATACATTTAGGTCAATTTCTGTATTTTAGCCAGTTTTATTGTTCTATTTCAGCTCATCACCAAATTAATTATTATAGCTTCATGATAAACCATTACATATTTAAAATTTATTTTCATATTTTGGTCTGTTTAAAGTAGGGCTACACTAGGACAGGGGTGCCACTTTCAAAAATAGTCAACCAATCCCATGTTAGCATACCTCTGCCTCACCCTACATGCTTCCATGGGAGCCATATTAAAGACGCTAAGTTCAGGTCTTTCTCTCTCTGCCTTCTGCTTTCTCCTCCTGGTGAAAAGTACAAACCCATCTATTCTTCAATAGAATGAGTAAAATTTCACATGTGGAACATACACTCTAACAAATGGAAATAACTAAAAGTAAATTTGTAATCAATTCCTACTGCTAATATTTAAATAACAAATTACTGCAAACTGGTTGGCATAAAACAACAGAGATTTATTGTCTCATACTTCTGCAGGATAGAAATCCAAAATCAGCACCATTGGTATAAAATTAAGGTGTCAGCAGTGCTATGTTGCTCCCAGATGCTCTTTTTCAGTTTCTGTTGTCTGCTGACATTCCTTGGTTTGTGGCTGCATCACCCCAATCTCTGTTTCCATCGTCATATTGCCTTCTCTCTTTTGTTTCTCCTACTCTTCTGTGTCAAAATTTTCTCCTCCTCTCTCTTATAAGGACACTTGTGATTGCATTTAGTGGCCACTCTGATAATTCAGGATAATCTTGCCATCTCATGGTCCTTAATCACATATGCAAAGACCCTTTTTTGCCATATATGGTAACATTCACAGGTTCCAGGGATTAGGACATGGATATCTACTGGCAGGCCATGTTTTCAGACTACCACAGTGTTCATCACTGTACTGTTTATTATATGAAAAATGATATGATATTCAAAAATGGAATGCATTGTAACCATTAAAATGAATTATAATAGAAACAGTGAGATTTTTTCTATCAAACTTTGCAAAGACTGTAAATATAAATGACAAGCAGTGTCTACAAATGTGGGGGGATCTAGACATTTTAATACATTGTTGGAAAAACATAAATTAATACCAATGTTTGGAAGATTATTTAAAAATAATAAACAAAATATACAGTGTTCAGTTTTTTTGCTAAAAGTTTTAGGTCTAGGACTTTTTCATGTAGACAGATTTCCACCCCAACTGCAGCACTGAATAAAGAAGGTTGATTACTGTAGTTGGTACTAGCAAACATGGGGTTTACTAGTGGAAAATTAGACAGCTTTTAATAAGAAGTTAGATCTGTACTTGAAATGGAAAGATAAATAAGATAGATTATTAAGTGAAAAAAGCATGGAAAGATAACCTATATATATTGTTAACTGAAAACATAAGGCCTATAATATTTTCTATAGAGAGGGAAGAGGATAGAAGACAAAAGGGATACGCACTACTCTGTTGGATTTATTTTACCCGGCATTTATAACTTTTAGAATCAGAAAAAAATGATTGAGTAAACATTCTGAAAACATGGAGAATATTTTTGCTGCATCTTGACAAGGTTAGTTCTCATCCTCCCGAAGAAGTTTTCCTTGTCTTCTAGTTTGTTTACTAGTACCTTAAAATGTTAATGAAGCTCTCATAAAATATTTTTTATTATTGTTTAGCTCTAAACATTTTCTAACCTCCATTTTTACTTTAATCTATGAATTATTTTGAAACATGCATAAATTTCAAATCTTTGTTCCTAGATCTTGCTCTGCCATTGATTTCTAATTTATTTGCATTGTGGTCAAAGAATGTGATCTATATAACAGTCCTTTGAAATTTGTTGAGATTTGTTTTATAATCCTTTATACAGTCAGTTTCAGTAAATATTCCATGCTTGTTTTAAAGAGTGTATATTCTGCAACTGTATATTCAGTTTTTAAAATATGTGATCAAATTTGTTGCATTGTTGAAATTTTCCATGACTTATTTGTTCCTTGATGTAACAACTATTGTCTTTAAATCTATGGCCATTATGATAGACATATCTATTTCTTCATGTAGTTATTTGAAATTTTCTTTATATATTTTGAAACTGTCTTATTAGGTGAACACAATTTTAATAGTTATGTTTTTCAGATGAATTGTATATTATTATGAAATTTCCCTCTCAATCAAATTCTATTTTGTTAGAATTTAATAAAGTTATGGCAGAAATTTTGATTAGCTAGTATGATTTTTTTATGCTTTTACTTTTAATCATTTTGTATCCTTGTTTTAGTTGTCTCTTGCAAATTGTATATAATTAGATTCTATTTGTATCCAGTCTGAAAAGCTTCATCTTTTAATTTGAGCATTAAACTAGTTACATTTTAATGAGTAATGTGTTTAAATTGATTTCCTGATTTATTTTGTGATTTCTGTCTTTCTAACCTTTTTTCTCTCCATTCTTTCTAATTGACTTGAGTATTTTTTCTCATTCCATGTTTTAAAAATCTGCTACTTCAAAAGATATATACTCTATTTCTATTTTACTGGTTACCCTATTCATTTTTATCTAAAAAATAAAGTGAATCACTCTCTCAACCCTCTTCTCAAACCATTTTTTTTTTTTTGCATGGGCAGGCACTGGAAATTGAACCCGGGTCTCTGGCATGGCAGGCGGGAACTCTGCCTGCTGAGCCACCATGGCCTGTCCTCAAACTCAAAGCATTTTAACTCCAGTAATATCCAAATTTACTGTGGTAGTTTCGAAGCTGTATGTACTCCAGAAAAGGCCATGATCTTTGATCCATTCCTGTGGGTGAAGACCTATTGTGGGTGGGACATTTTGATTAGGTTATTTCAATTAAGATGTTACCCTGCTCATTCTTAAACTTCTTACTGGAGTCCTTTATAAGATGATAAAACATATACAGAAGCTAAGAAATGAAATTAAGAGTTCACAGAAAAAGCCCCAGAGAGGCTGAGAGATAAGAACACACCCTCAGAAGCTGAGAGAGGAAGCCACTGAAGTCAGATGCCGGAAGTAAGGAAACCCAGGAGAAAAGGACTAGCTGACATCCCTGTGTGTCTTGCTATCTGATAGAGGACCCCAAGCTCTCCGGTAACTGATCTTCAGAGAAGATATCCTGTTGATGCCTTAATTGGGATATTTTCATGGCCTTAGAATTGTAAACTTCTAAGCAAATAAATACCCATTGTTAAAAAGCTAGTCCATTTCTGATATATTACATTTCATTAGCTTTAGCAAACCAAATACTTAGATACTGTTACTACCATATATTTTAACTGTTTGTTATATTTTATCTTGCAAGATATAATAATTTTTTAAGTCGGTGATTCTTTACACTTACATGTATTTGCTACTTTCTTAGCTCTTTACACTTACATGTATTTGCTACTTTCTTAGCTCTTCATTTTTCCTTGCATCTCAGACTTTCATCCTTCCTCCTGAAGTACAATTTTAAAATTTCTTTTAGAGAGCTTGATTTTTGCAAACCTCTCTATATTTATCTGAAAATGACTTGATTTCAGACTCATTCTTTTTGTTTTTATTATAAACAAATTATTAACTAATTTAATAAATTAATATTTTAAAGTAAGAGTAATATTACATTTTATTTAAATGTTTCATAAACATTTTATCATAAACTTTTTAGAATATACATAAAAATGGAAAGAAGTTGAAGTTTTAAAATTCAGTCAATATCATCCTTTACCCTTTACTCTACTTTACCTTAGTCCTACCCAGATCAGCTTCATTCATATCTCTAACTGAAGTCTGATCAATTTTTCAGTGTTTTTAACAGTTGTTGTATGGGGTAATGCTGACTTTCATCGCTGCAGAACTCTAGCTCTGAATCTTCTGCCTACATCATTCTTGCTAAACATTTCAAAGTAAATTACTCACTCAACATGTAAACTCTGTATAACTTACCATGCATCTCCAAAGAATAAGAGCCTTCTCTTACATGACCAAAATACTGTTATCACAGCTGTAGTGGGTTGAATAGTGATTGCCTAAATTCCTCCACCTGGAACCTCAGAATGTGAACCTATTTGGAACTAGGGTCTTTGCAGTTGTCATTAGTTAAGGTGAGATGAGATCATGGTGGATTATAAGGTCACCAATGACTGGTGCCCTTATTAGAAGAGGAGAAGATACAACAAAATACACACACAAGGAAGAATGTAACATGAGGAGTGTGGCAGAGATCAGAGTAATTCAGCTATAAGTCAAGGAATGCCAAGGATTGATGAGAGGCAACAGGAGCTAGGAAAAGACAAGGAAGGAGTCTCCCCTAGAGATTTCAGAGGGAACATGCTGCTGCTAAACCTTGATTTCAGACTTCTATCATCCAGACTCTGAGATAATTTATTTCTGTTATTGTAAGCCACCCAATTTCTGGTATTTTATTAAGGCAACCTTGGGAAACTAATACCACTCCTAAGAATACTAACAATAATTCTGTCATTTAATACCATGCTTATATTAAAATTTGACCAATTGCTCCAAAATGTGTTTTTTATAAATCAGGATCCAGTCAAGGATCACACACTATCACTGTAATATTTATTAAATACCATTTAATCTATGATCATTAATCCCCTTGAATTTTTTCATGACATTGACTTTTTGTAGGCTTGGCTAATCATTTTGAATACTTTCCTGTATTTAGGATTTGTCTGACTGAATACTTATGACGTTATTTCACTTGCTGTTTTATGTCCTGTGTTATAAAATTTATAGATTTAGGTTATAAAATTTAGATCCAAAGTTGTCTAGATTAGATTCATGTTAACCTTTTTTTTTCCCTCACTCTCTGAATATAGGATACTAAATCGACAGGTTTGTTTGTTTTACCTAAAAGATACATTTTGTTTTCCTCTATTCATTGTTGCTGTTGAGAATCAGCTTCAAGTATAATTGATATTCCTTTAAAGGCCTTTTTTTCCCTCTGGATACTATTAAGATTTTGTGTATGTGTTTGATATAGGCACTTTTATTCTGATGTGTTTAGGTGTGCATATCTTCTTATTAAATTGCTTCAGATTCTTTGGGATTCTTGAATATGTGGCCACATATTCCAGACTTTCTCCACTCCTTCAATTCTGAAAAATTATCAGATATTGTCTCTTCAAATATTTCCTGTCTTATTCTCTCTTCCCTTTCCTTCTGTAATCTGCTAACTACAGAAAACCTCCTTCAAATTTAAATTCCACTTTAATAATTCACTCTTATCAGAGTTTAACATGCTGTAAGTTTTCAATTTCAATTAGTACATCTCTTTCCTTTGAAGAAATTCCATTTTTATTTATTTTTTCTAAACTATTTGGAAGTTTGGGCAACTTTAATAATAATTGCAATCCTTTCATTTTTTTTAGAAACCTATAAAATATATTTATATCCCATGTTTGAAAATTCCACAATGTGAAATTATTAAGAGTCTTGATTTTTCAGGCTCTTGGTCCTAAACGTTGTTTTTGCAGGTGTGTATTTGTTTTTAATTTGACTGTGAAGTACTTTTTCCCTTGAAAGTTAATGTATCAGAATTCTCTAATGCCAATGAGAATTGTGATTCTTGGTCTTACCACCAAGAATTTGTTTGTCAACAAGACACATAGTTTTGGGACTTCAAAACTATCTGCATATTTATTAAAATACCCACATGGTGTGAGATTGACCTGAAAATCTGCATGAAGTCAACTTAAAATTAAAAATTCTCAAGAGAGTAATGTCACCAAAAATGACAAACTAGGGAAGCCTAAAATGCTGCTTCTCCACCAAAGTGAGAGTTAAGGTGTCAAAAATTATCAGAAGCAATTTTTTTCTAACACTGGGATATAATAAAACACATATAACAGCCAGCGGACATACACAATGAAGAAGGAAGCTGCTAAATTTCATTAAGAGTGTTTAGTGGAATTTTAACTTATCTGCCTATCATCCATTCTGTAACTTGGTAGCAGTCATAGGAACAGTCGCCCATATTCCTGGTGAACTTGCTAGAGACAGAAGGTCAATATGGATCTGTGTTCTCAAAGAAATGTGAAGTATTCTCTGGCAGCTTCCAGAGAGATCAGCTCAGGTATTGTCTTTATTCACTCATATTGGAGCTTTTTCAGGGATGAAGTCACATACTAGACAGCAGTTATCAAAAACATTTAAAAGCAAACATACTAACAGCAACCATCTGGGGCAAGGGATAACAAACAAGGCAAGCAGCAGCAAGACCAAAAGCATGGGAAGGAAGAGACTAGGGAATAAGTACTTTAAAAAAACTATGATAATTAATGTATTCATTTTCTATTGCTATGTAAAAAGTTGCCACAAACTTAACACCTTAATACAGCACATAATTTATTAGCTCATAGTTCTGTATGTCAGAAATATGGCATCATATGCCTGGATTCTCCGCTCTCAAAAGGCTGAAATCAAGATGTCAGCTTGAATAAGTAATTCCTTGCAGTTGTAGGCATGAGATCTCCATTTCCTTACTTTCTGTCATCTGGGAGCACTCTTAGCTCCTAAACACAACCCATATTCCTGACCACATGGCCTCTTCCATCTCCAAGCCAGCAATAACATGTTAAATCCTTCTCATCCTTTTAATTCCTGATTTCTTCTTCTGCAACTAGACAGAGAAAATGCTTTTCCTTTGTATTAGAGAAATTGTAGATTTACAGAAAAAATCATGCATAGAACACAGTTTTCATATACCACCCTTTTATTGACATCATGTATTAGTGTTGTATATTTGTTACAATTTATGAAAGAACATTTTTATAATTGACCTATTAACTATAATCCATGGCTTACATGAGGTTTTACAGTTTGTATTGTACAGCCCTATGGGTTTTATTTTAATTTTTAGGGAATAAGCACTTTTAAAAGCACGTGTGTATACTGAGGGATCAGGAAAGTCATGTGGATGTCTAGCGTGCAACACATGCCCAGAAAAGACCTGAGAAGAATCTAACATTTCACCTCCAACTGATCTTTAGGCTCATGGAAGCAGAAAATGAATCTTTAAGCACGGTTTTAAATGACCTGATTGAACACTGAAGGAGTGCCCCAACCCAGAACTAATCTGCAAAAACTGGGAGGGTTTCTCTCCACTCCACAGGAGCTTAAGGAAATTTCTGTCAAATCACTAGCTAATCACTAAGCTAACAGAAAAGAGACTTTAGAGGCCATACATATCAAATAATATAGGCTTTATGAAAGTTAAGAAAAGTCACTAAACAAACAAAATAAAGTATGACCCACAATAAGCAGCAAAAAAACCTGGGGAGGAGGGAGAAGTTTATTTCCAGAATTACTATATTATTGTACCCAAAATGTCCACTTTTAACAGAAAATTGTGAGTCATGTGAAAAAACAAGACTGAATGGCCAATTCACAGGAAAAAAATTAATAGAACATGACCTTAAGGAAGCCCAGATATCAGACTTACTAGACAATGACTTTTAAATCAACTCTCTTAAATAGTCTCAAACAACTAAAGGAAACCATGGAGGAAAAAAATATTAAGATAATGGTGTCTCAATAAAGAGATAGAAATTATTAAAAGGAAACAAACAGAAATTCTGGAGTTGAAAAGTATGATAACTGAATTGAAAAACTAACAAATGTGGATCAGCAACAGATTTGAGCAGACAGAAGAAAGAATATGGGAACATAAAGATATGTCATTTAAAATTACCAAAACTGAGAAACAGGAAGAAAAAAATGAAGAAAAGTTAATGAAGCAATATCAAGTCCTAGAAGAGAGAGTAGAAAGAGAGAGAGAAGGGATATTTCAAGAAATAATGGTTAAGAGAAGGCCAAGATGGTGGCTTAGCAAGGTGTGGGATTTAGTTCGTCATCCAGAACAGCTACTAAGTAACCAGAAACAGTACAGAAAAACTCCTGGGGCCACATCAGAGACCAGACACACAGTGTACCCCAGTCTGGACCAGCTGGATCAGCTGTGAGCTCCCCAAAACCGTGAGTTCCTCAAGCCACAAGGCCTGTGCCCCTCCCTCACAGGTTGCTTCCCAGAGGGGAAAGGAAAGGGACTTTACCAGCAGCATGAGCTGAGCACAACTAAGCTTCAAGTGTGGAATTAATTCACAACTTCTGACTACTAAAATAGGCCCCCAGCTCAGGTGAACCTGGTCAAGCAGAGGTCGCTGATTTTTGCCCCAGCACCAAGGGGGAAGTGCTGATGGAAAAGAAAAAAAAAACAGAGGTTTTTGTGGCTGTGTTTCTACAAAGGCTTGACTGCCTTTGGATACAGTGGCAGGACTTCTCAGGTTGCAACTTCCCCAGGCATAGGCAGAAACAAACTTGTTTGAGACCTTGTCTGGAGCTTGTGCCTTCCCCAGCGGAGGGGTGAGGCCCAACTCACGTGGAATCCCTCACTCAAGGAATTCAGACCACAGGGTTTGGTAATTTGAAACTATTAAAACCAGACTACAACGTCATCTCTGTCTCCACCACGCCCCCAGCAGGGAGAGTCTGCCAAAGTTAAAGGTACCACATCATCTTATGCTGGTGGGACCTGCAGGCAGAAAAGCACCACATACTGGGCAGGATGGGAAAAATGCGACGTCCAAAGAATTCATAGGAAAGCCTTTTAGTCTTCTGGGTCTCACCCTCAGGGAAAACAGATTCAGGTGACTCTTTCCTCCTGAGAGGAGACCAGTTTGGTCTGGGAAAATCTGATTGGGGTCTATAATACCTAAGTAGACACTCCCAAGGGGGGGGGGGAAGGCACCATACAGGCAGGGCAAGAAACAAGAAAACAAGAACTGAAAATTCTCTTCTGTTAAACAAAACCTAAGCTAGAGGTGCAGGAAAAGCTGAACTGAATGTCGAAGAACAGACAGACAACAAATTCATCCAGCAAGAAAACACTAGGTAAAAGAAGTGCAAGCAATCCCCAGAATAAACTAATTAAGGTAATTAAATGCCTAGATGCCAGCAAAAAATAACAAATCACACTAGGAAAATTGAAGTTATGGCCCAGTCAAAGGAACAAACAAATAATTCAAATGAGATACAGGGGTTGGAACAATTAATTCAGAATGTATGAACAGGCATGGAAAACCTCATCAAAAATCAAATCAATGAATTGAGAGAGGATATAAAGAAGGCAAGAAATGAACAAAAAGAAGAAATTGAAAGTCAAAAAACAAATCACAGAAATTATGGGAATGAAAGGCACAGTAGAAGAGATTAAAAAACAATGGAAACCTACAATGTTAGATTTCAAGAGGCAGAGGACAGGATTAGTGAACTGGAGAATGGAACATTGGAAATACGTCAAGCAAAAGAAAACATAGGGGAAAAAATGGGAAAATATGAGCAGGGACTCAGGGAACTGAATGACAATATGAAGTGCATGAATATATGTGTTATGGGAGTCCCAGAAGGAGAAGAGAAGGGAAAAGGAGGAGAAAAACTAATGTAAGAAATTATCACTGAAAATTTCCCAACTCTTATGAAAGACTTAAAATAACAGATCCAAGAAGTGCAGCATACCCCAGAGAGAATAGATCCAAATGAACATACTCCAAGACACTTACTAATCAGAATGTCAAAGAGAAAGAGAGAATCTTGAAAGCAGCAAGAGAATAGCAAGCCATCACATACAAATGAAGCCCAATAAGACTACGTATAGATTTCACAGCAGAAACCATGGAGGCGAGAAGACAATGGGATGACGTATTTAAATCACTAAAAGAGAAAAACTGCCAACCAAGAATTCTATATCCAGCAAAACTTGTCCTTCAAAAATGAGGGAGAAATTAAAACATTTTCAGACAAAAAATCACTGCGAGAATTTGTGACCAAGAGACTGGCTCAGCAAGAAATACCAAAGAGAGTACTAGAGGCAGATATGAAAACACACAAGAGAGGTGTGGAGAAGAGTGTAGAAAGGAAGAGTATCAGTAAAGGTAAAAAGAAGAAAAATTAGATATGACATATAAAATCCAAAAGGCAAAATGGAGAAGAAAGTATTACCCGTTCAGTAATAACACTAAATGTTAATGGATTTAACTCCCCAATCAAAAGACATAGACTGGCAGAATGGATTTAAAAACAGGGCCCATCTATATGCTGTCTGCAGGAAACACATCTTAGATCCAAGGATAAACATAGGTTGAAGGCAAAAGATTGGGAAAAGATATTTCATGCAAATAACAATCAGAAAGAGCAGGAATAGCTATACTAATATCCAACAAATTAGACTTCAAATGTAAGACAGAAGAGACAAAGAAGGACACTATGTACTAATAAAAGGAGCAATTGAACAAGAAGACATAACAATCATAAATATTTATGCACCAAGCCAGAATGCTCCAAAATACATGAGGCAAACACTGAAAAGAGAAATAGACACATCTACCATAATAGTTGGAGATTTCAATTCCACACTCTCATCAAAGGACAGAACATCTAGACAGAGGATCAATAAAGAAACAGAGAATTTGAATAATACAATAAATGAGCTAGACTTAACAGACATTTATAGAACATTACACCCCACAACAGCAGGATAAACCTTTTTCTCAAGTGCTCATGGACCCATATGCTGGGTCACAAAGCAAGTCTCAATAAATTTTAAAAGATTGAAATCATACAAAACACTTTCTCAGATCATAAAGGAATGAAGTTGGAAATCAATAATAGGCAGAGGGCCAGATAATTCACAAGCATATGGAGGCTCAACAACACACTCTTAAACATCCAGTTGATTAAGGAAGAAATTACAGGAGAAATCAGTAATTATCTCGAGGCAAATGAAAATGAAAACACAACATATCAAAATTTATGGGCTGCAGCAAAGGCAGTGCTAAGAGAGAAATTTATTGCCCTAAATGCCTATATCAAAAAAGAAGAAAGGGCAAAAATCAAGGAATTAACTGTCCACTTGGAATAAGTAGAGAAAGAACAGCAAACTAACTCCAAAGCAAGCAAATGGAAAGAAATAATGAAGATTAGAGCAGAAATAAATGAAATTGAGAACATGAAAACAATTGAGAAAATCAACAAAAACCACAAGCTGGTTCTATGAGAAAATCAATAAGATTGATGGACCCTTAGCAAGATTGACACAAAGAAGAGGAGGATGCAAATAAGTAAGATCAGAAATGGAAGAGGAGACATAACCACTAACCCCACAGAAATAAAGGAACTAATGACAGGATACTATGAAAAATTTATGCTAATGAATATGACAATGTAGATGAAATGGACAACTTCCTAGAAAAGCATGAACAACCAACATTCACTCAAGAAGAAATAGACGACCGCAACAAGCCAATCACAAGTAAAGAAATTGAATCAGTCATCAAGAAGCACCCCCAAAAGAAAAGACCAGGACCAGATGGCTTCACATGTGAATTCTACCAAACATTCCAGAAAGAATTAGTAGCAATCCTGCTCAAACTCTTCAAAAAAATTGAATAGGAGGGAAAACTACCTAACTCATTCTATGAAGCCAACATCACCCTCATACCAAAGCCAGACAAGATATTACAAAAAAAGAAAACTATGGACCAATCTCTAATAAATACAGATGCAAAAATCCTCAACAAAATTCTAGCAAATCGAATCCAGCAACATATTAAAAGAATTATACATCATGACATAGTAGGATTCATCCCAGGTATGCAAGGATGGTTCAACATAAAATCAATTATTGTAATACACCATATCAACAAATCAAAGCAAAAAAAGAACACATGATCATCTCAATTGATGCAGAAAAGGCATTTGAAAAAATTCAACATCATTTCCTGTTGAAAACACTTCAAAGGATAGGAATAGAAAGGAACTTCCTCAAAATCATAAAGGGAATATATGAAAAACCCACAGCTAATATCATGCTCAATGGGGAAAAACTGAAAACTTCCCCCTAAGATCAGGAACAAGACAAGGATATCCACTATCACCACTGTTATTCAACATTGTGTTGGAAGTTCTAGCCAGAGCAATTAGACAAAAAAAAAAAAA
>PVIY010039121.1:0-23317 GCA_004026745.1 Myrmecophaga tridactyla
TGCAGGGAGAGACAAGCTGGGATATGCAAGAAAGGGCTTCAGGGGTAGCGCCCCAACCCGCACCCTGAAGCCTGCCTGGAAACCCTCATCCTGGCCCTGGTGTCCCTCTGGGCACGAAGAATTGACCATAAAACCTTGCCCAGGAGCAAAGCCCCAGAAATAGGCGGTCGTGGGGCAGAAGGCAGAGCTCCTCCAGGGAGGTGCAGGAAGTGTGGACGCAGGTACCAGGAGCAAGAGATGCCAGCCCGGATTGGGACGCGAGCTCGGAGGGTGGCGCGAGCAAGCTCGGGGACCGCGAGGCCGGGACAGCCCGCGTGTCTGCAAGTCAGGCGCACCTGAATTGAGAAGAAAACCAGAGCCGAGCCAGGCCCAGGGTGAGAACAGCAAACGGCAAAACTTAATGACTTTAATATGAAAGAATTTGCCACTAATTAAGCACAAACACTCCACTAATGCAGAGAACACATGTTGTAGATTTCACTTAAGCAGAAACCAAATGAGGTGAAAATCCTTCTGAAATGATAGCAGTTTGCCAGGCGAAGGAAGATGCTGCCTGACCCCGTTTTTGTTCTTAGAATCACAGCCCGGCCCCCTGGCCCTGCAACTCTTCCACAGCATCTGTCTCCCTGTCTGCATCTCTTCCCAGCCTCCACTGTCCTCTGTGGACACACAAGCCACATGATTGTCCATCTTCTGTGTGCAAGTGACAGTCAGATCCAAACTTCCCAGAAGACCTTCTTGATCCCTCTGCCTGTCTCCTCCGAATGCACACACCTCACTGGCCCTCTTCCCACGGAGCCTTAGAACAGTCCCCCCCACACAGGAAGGCCTGCACCTCTGCTCCTGCCCACCTCTAACCCCCCCAGCCCAGGAGAAAGAGGGCAACGTCCTGCCCTGCGCCCCCAGCCCTCTTGCACTCAGCTTTCCCTGTTTGGCCCTGCACACCCTTCACGGTCCCCACCGCCAGCCCCGCCTGTGCTTTACACCCATCCTCTAGGGCAGTGGTTCTCAACCAGGGATGATTTTGTCCTTGGCACATTTTTGGTTGTCACAACTAAGGGGGAAAGTGCTACTGGCATCTAACAGGGAGAGGTCAGAGATGCTGCTAAACATCCTACAATGCGTTGGAAAGTTCCTGCGACAGAGAATTAGCCGGCCCCATGGGTCCATAGTGCCGAGGTTGAGAAACTCCAGGAGAGTGACCTTATCCCAGCAGGGACTTGGGCAAGTTCCCCTGGAGGGTTGGTAGCGCCAGCACAGAAGCCAGCTCCCCTGAGTCATAGCCAGGTCATTTCCCTGCGATTTAGCAATCACAATAACACAGCCACTTACATGCTGCGGGTGCCAAGCACAGTGTGAGAGGCCAGCCCCAGGAGATAATACCAATATCATGCCCATTTTATACTTGGGAAAACTGAGGCACAGAGAGACTGATGCAACTTGCTCACAATCACCCAAATAATAAGCAACAGAGCTGAGCTACAAACCTAAGTTTGTCTGGAGTCCCAGTCAGTGCCCATGGGCTAATGACTTATATTCCCACCCCATATTCCTTTTGAGCCCCTCCCTGTCCTGTCTCCCGACCAACCCCTAGAGCTCCCCTCGTTTCCATGGAGGCAGGAACCATGTACATCCCTGCCTGCCCCCCCTCTCCTGGCATGAGGCAGCTCACGGGGCTCCCCCACCCTGCAACCCCCCCCCCGCCCCCACCAGGTAGACTGTCAGCGCAGAACCCACAGTTTGTCAATATTGAGCTTCTACAAACTTCTCCTTGGGGGCCTGGGGAATCCTGCCTCTGCTTTCTCTGCAGCCCCGTGCCTTCCCCTCGCACCCCCCCCCCACTAGCTTTCTGTAAAGGGCTGTTGCCCCCTTCTCCCCAAAAGGTGTCATTGAAAATGCACATTCACTCAGGAAAACCCAGGGTGGGGTGTCTGCCGTGAGGCAGCGTCACTGCGGTAGGAGGAGCGCCTGGGGGCCGCGTCCGTGGAGGTCCAAGCGGCGGCAGAAGGCCAGGATAGGAGGATGTGTGGCTGGAGAGTCTGCAGAGTTCTGCAGCGCACCGAGCTTGGGAGCAGGGCCTTAGGGCCATTAGCTTCCCCGGGTGAGAAAAAGATTCTTCACCTTGTGGTCTGGAGTGAGAAGGGAAGGGGGCTGGGTGCTAGGAGAGAGATGGAATCAAGAAGTGGCAACTGGGAAGCAAGCAGAGGATATAGGGCCGGGGCTCAGGCGGTCCCATACCCTATTCGGGGCTGGGCAGTGGTCTGGCTTCAGTTAAGGAAGGAGAAAGCTCAGACCCTGACCTGCTTTCCAGCCTGCAGGTGTGAGGCCCCCCCTTCCCCTCTGCCCTGTTGCCCAGCCTGCCAGCTCTGCCGTCTGTCCTCCCACAGGTGCTACCCCTGTGCTAATGTGAAAGTTCCAGGAAGCTGCAGTCAGGCCTGAGAAATGGCTCACCCTGGCCCAGGGCCCCAGCTGGCTCACGGCCTTCTCCTCCAGCCACTTGGAGTTCCCCTGAGCTCTCCAGAGCCTTGGTCTTTTGTCCCAGACGAGAAATGCTGTGACAAAAGCCTACACAGGTTCCGGTGCTCAAAGGGTGCAAGCACACCTCACCCAGGGGTGGGTGCCAGAAGCCCTCCCCTCTAGAGCTAAGGCAATTCAGGGAGGGCGAGGAGGACTTGGGCAGGTAACCATGACGTGCGTTTTTAGTGGAGGGAATAACATGACAGGGAATTGAAAAGGGGGTTCAGTGTGGCAGGAGTCCCGGGAGAGAGGGGATGGAGGCTGGTGTTGCTGGAGAGAAAGCCAGCCCCTAAAGCCTTTGGACTTGACCCCACGGGCTGCAGGAAGCCTGTGGAGGATTTTAGGTAGAGAGCGATTTGCACTTTGGAAAGGTTGCCCCCTCTGCGCTGATGGTCAAGCCGGAAGGCTATTGACCTGGAGGGAGATGATGGAATTTGGAATTTGCTTAACTGGAGTGCAGAATCCCGGCCAGGCGCAGCCCGTGTTGAGAAAATAAGGAAGTGAGACTCTGCTGGGGGCAGGATGGGGGTGGTGGGGTGTTGAGAAGGGGGTGGGGATGGGCTGAGGAGGAGTTTAGATTGGAACCAGTGGGAATGGGAGAACAAAAATGGATTCAAAAGCTAGTTCAGAGTTAGAGTCAGCCAGACTTGGTGATTGCTTGGCTAGAGGAAAACCCTGGGTAACCAGCTCTGCCATGGTGGAGCCTGGGTTTTCCTGCAAGGCAAGAACTAGGGGCACACATCTAATCCCCTGTCTCCCTCCCCCAAGACACACACACATATTTCATTTAATCTGGGAGGCCTTCCTGGAGGAGCTGGGCAGTGTGCAAAGGTAGAGTAGATCCAGTGAGGGTGCAGAGCTAGGACAGAGATAAAGCTGGAAATTGGTGTCTAAAGTACAGTCCTCAGGTGATTGAGTCCAATGCTCAGAAGAGGAAACTGAGGCAGAAAAGGGAACTGCCCTACCCAAGGACACACAGAAAAATAGTGACCAATCGCTGGGGACAGAACCTGCCTCTCCCCAGTGCCAGGAGGCACCCTTCCTCCCTGCTACTCGAGCGGAGCGAAGGGGGCAGATACAGAGGAACAAGAGGCAGGGCCCTGCAGCCAGGGGAGAGCCAGAGAGGGGCAGGGCCCAGAAAGAAGCTCCTTGTTCCTGGGGTGCCTGAGAGGGCTTCGGGGACTGGTCAGGGGCTGCTCTGCCTGGGCCTTGGGGATGGGCAGAAACCCACTCCCTCCTTCATCCCTGACCCCCAACCTATCCTAGGCTTCAGAGAGCCAAGGCACCTGCCACAGCCCCCGCCGCCAGCACCCCGGAGCTTCCATGCTGCCTGGGAGAGCAGGGCCGGCCCAGCCTGTCTGGGAGATTCTGGGCTTCAGCCACTTCTCCGGGGCTTTTCCCAGGCTGCCGCGCCCCCTCCTCTCCCACGCACCCGGCTCACCCGCCCAGGGCTTCAGGCGCCAGCCCCACAGCCCATCATTAGCCAGCTCCACATGGGGAGTTGAGGTGGGAAGGGAGGGCATCAGCCAAGAAGAAAACATCGGCAGTTTCTGTGACCCCAAGTGAGGGGTGGAGGCGTCTGGGCTCAGGACAGTAGTAATTAGCCCCTGGCTGTGGGATCATGGGATGTTATCACTTCTGCAGGCAGGGGTGGGCGGAGGGGGCCCGAGGCCCCAGGGCAAACGGAGCTGTGCCAGCAGGCACTGCCCCAAAGAGAATTCCCCAGAGCCCACCACCCACCAGCCAGAGTCTCCACACGAAAAAGGGCAAAGGGTGAGAGGTGCCTTCAAGCCCCCTGCTGTGCCCCAGCCCTCATGGGCTGGGAAGTGGCTGGGGGCTCTGGGCCTTGACTGGGCCAACTCTTGCTTCTCGGCTTCCCCAGGACTCTAGGGACCCCATCCTGGGCATGGAGGGTAGCCTGAAGCAGGAGATGCTGCCTTGCACTCAGGGAGCTCCTGGGGATGGGGGAATGTGCCCAGGGCCTAAATATGAGACAGGACATGTTCAAAGGGCTTCAGCGAGAGCCCTGCCCATGTGGGTGCTGGCTGAGTGATCGAGCGCTAGAGACACTGACCAGCAAAGCCGTCCAAAAGGAGGCAACCCTGGTGAGGGGTCCCTGCTGAGCTCTCGCTTTCTTGCCATGTTTCTACCAGGTGGACCTGGCCTGGGCCTCAGAAAGTGAGGAGCTGGCCAGCCCTGGGAGTTGGCATTTGGGGAGGTGGCTGTGCTGGGGGGAGGGAGGCTGTAACCTTTAGGTCACAGTGCTGACTCAGCAGGGTTTCGGCTAGAGGCCACCCCCCACCCAAGGTGCTGACTCATTCCCACTTACCACTGAGCTGGTTTCTCACCGGACATCCCGTTCCCTTTTGCCAGTTCCTGAGGCATCCCTGGAAAGCCCTAGAGATGAATCTTGAAGGATATTGGTTTCAGAGAAGCCCTTATTGTGAAGCCTAGTGTCACCTGCCCCCACCCCCACATACACACTCCCTGATGTGCTTCTAGCCTCTTCCAGGCCAGGCCTCCTGCTTCAGCTCACCCAATCGAGGGCGCCCAGGCCATCTCAGGAAGGGTTGGCACAGCCACAACAGAGGAAAAGGTGGTCCATGCCATGGATGCAAGAGGCACCCCTAAGCCCCCTCTATCTCTGAGTGTGCCCTTTCACCCACCCACACATGCACAGTCCTGAGCTGCTGGGCTAGGAAAAATGGGTCTAGGGTTGAGAAGGGCAGAAAGAGAAGCTGCTCAAGGTGGGTATGAGGGGAGCAGAATGTCCCCCACACTCTGTGCCACACCCAACTGCGTGGGAACCTGTAGAAGTGGCTGGCAGATTAGCTCGATGGCAGGCAGGGCCTGGGGAGCAGGTTTGTCTGCCACAACTGAGGAGCCTTTGTGTTTTGTTGCTGAGCTCAGGCTTTTTCAGGTCCATGACGTCTCGGGGGGCTGGCCTGACGCCTGCCTTGCTTGTTCAGCACTTCTGGGAACCCAGGCAGTCTGAACTATCCAACCTGCGCTCAGTGGGGGAAACTGAGGCACTTGAGTGCAAGCCCCAGAAAACTGGGTCTCATCTCAGAGCCTGGAGCCTGAAGCTCTGAGGGGACAGGGAGAATAGAAGCAGTTTTTGAGACTCATTGTTTTGAGGCCCCTGGGATGCACGAAGTCCCTGCCAAGGGCACAAGTGCCCACAGATGCCTCCACCGTTTCCTTCCCCACCTCCCTGGCTCCCTCCCACTCTGTGTAGAGCAGCCTCCCACAGGCCCTTTCACCTGGCCCCCATCAACTCTCCCCTGGACACAGATTGGGTAATAAGGTCACTAAGTAGTGACTGGGTTCCAGTTGGGGCTCCATCCCTGGCCCCCATCCCCACCCCTCAACCCTCCCACACACCGAGCCCAGTGCCAAATGGCCTGCAGGAGCTGTGGCCACGAGCTTGTAACTGGTTTGGGGAAGGACACCACCTGGATCGTGTTAGACTAAGGACCTGATTCTGTTTCTGTTTGAGGGGCTGGATGGGAAGAGTGCTGGGCTGGGTGCTGCTGTTCTGGACAAGTGACTCGGCCCCTCTGGACGCTGGGCCCCTCCTCTGTCGGATGAGATTGCCTGGTTCACTGGGCTCCAGTAGGCCATCAGTATAGGGGTCCCGGTTCCCATGGCTGGGGCAGCCTCTGCTCCTCATGGAAGAGGAAGCCTGCAGGGAAGGAGACAGTGCAGCCCTCGCTGGTTGGGGAAACAGGGAGAGTCAACCCTGGGCCCAGCCAGCATCAGGCATGACAAGGTAAAGCTAATGACAAGGCCAAGCCTGCTCTGGCCGTCTCCCACAGGGGGCTTGCCATCTGTCAAGAGATAGGAGGGAATCCTCAATAGGAAACTGATTAGATACACATGCCAGGGCTCAGAAAATAAAGGGGTCCAGATGAACGTTAGATGCTGTTGAGGTTGGAGTACATACAGAAATGACGGATAAGTTGGGGTGAGAGTTGGGAAGGTCTTCCTGGAAGAGGGCTCCAGGACAGCACCTAGTGCATTGTAAGTGCTCAATTAATAGGTATCAAATTAAGTTCCAGGGAGAACTTACAACTTCATAGACAAGAGATGGTGGTGATGATGATGATGATGATGATGATGATGATGATGATGATGATAGCAACATTTATTATAACATATAACAAACAACAACATGTTATAAACTCACATTTATTGAGCATTTAATTTGTGCTAAGTGCTGCTCTCTTAAGCTTCACATGTATGTAGTCATTAAATACTCACAACAGTTTTATGGGGTAGCTGTTATGATGATCCCCATTCTACAGATGCACAACCTCAGTGCAAACTGAGACAGAAAGAGAGGTTAAGCCATTTGCCCAAGGTTGGACAGCCAGTAAATATCAGCTGAATGCAAAGCCCCACCATCCAGCTCTTAGCTGCCGCACTGGCTACCCAAAGGTGGTGGTAGAGAGTGGTGAGGGAACAGCCCCTCAGAGGGTGAGGGGAGCTCAGGCGATGTGGGGAAGGTACAGACATCAACTTCCAGGCTGACACAGTAGGAGTGGTTGGTGGAGGAGCTGGGAGCCCAGACCCAGGAGAGGGGTGTGCAGAGCCTGCGTGCCCTCCTGGAGCAGGCTGCCCTCAATTCTGGCTCCTTCTCCCAGGCCTGCCAGGTACAGGCTGCTGGAAGGGGGCCCTGTACCTGGGCTCCTACACAACTCTCATTCAACTCCTTCTCTCCCTTTACAGTGGTGAGCCCTACCCCTCCCCAGCTCTGGCATTCTGACCCTGCTTGTCAGAGTCACTGGGGGTCTGCCCTCCTTTCTCTAAACATCCCAATCTGCCCTCTGCAGAAAAAGGGACATTTTCCCCCAGCCTGCAGCCTTGGACCACACCAGAAGCTTGGCCTTGCCAATCTTCCCAGCCCCTCCCAAACTCCAGAACTCTGGGATTCCCCATCCATAGTGACCCCCAAGTCCCAGACCCCAAGAGCTCCTCTGTGCCCATCCCCCGACCCTCTTCCCTGACCTGCTGACAGTTGGCTGTTGGCAGAGAGGCAAACAGCAAGAATGAGTCTGGGCCTGCTCCTTAGAGGTCATTCACCCCCCTACCCCCACTCCTACCCATCAATGGGGCAGAAGGGGCAAGGCCAGGGAGCACTGCATTGTGCAAAGTAAGAGGGGCTGCTAGCACCCCTGGGATTTCTCTCGGAGAGCATGAAGAGGGCAGCCTCAATCCCAGTTAGATACAGGGTAAGGAGGAGGGGGCCTTGGGGCACCTCAGCCTCTTGAAGCTGGGAAAAGCATCCTCCCCACCCCACACCCAGGGTGCTGTCAGTGAAGGGTGAGGTCCCCCCTGAAGATGTGGTGAACAAAGCTCAGGCTAGATGCTGGGCACTGAGCCCTGCATGTCCCCACACCTGTGGGGCACAAGAACAGGAGATAGGGTCCTAGCAGGCTTGGTCCCACATCCTGTGGCAGGCCCCACCGCGTCCTGGCACCAACCCCAAAACGGCTCCTAGGTGCCCACACCCCTTCCCCCACCCCACTCTCACCTATGGCCAACTCCTCCCAACTGGTTTTTCCTGTTCCTGGTTCTGTGTGGCAAAAGTTCCCCAATTATACCCCCATTATCTCAGCCGCTGGACAGCTGCCAGCAGGCTTTGTGAGTGGAGGCTGGGGGAGGGGCAGGAGCACCCAATTATGCTGCTGGGTAGGGCCTGGGGCTTCGCAGCTTGCCAGCTGGCCAGTCAGCAAGAGTCCCAGGCTGTCTGGCCCACTGACCTCCCCGTGGGACTGTATCTGGGGTGGGGCCTGAGCAGGGCTGGGCTGCAGTTCAGGGAGTCAGACAGTTAGAGGCAGAATGGACCGTCGAGACTGGGGACCCAGGAATATGAAGCTCAGGAAAGGAAGCAAGTGGCCAGTGTCCCAAGTCAGCTAAAGATGGAGCCAGGCTAGAGCCCAGCCCTCCAAACTCCCATGGGTGCTTCACCCATTGCAGGCCACCAGCCTAGCTATGCTCTGCCCAGGGGACATCAGGTATAGCTCTAGCTCCTGAGCACCTCACAGGCTCGCCAGGTGGGCAGCTGGAGGTGTGAGGGAAGAGTTACCCCAGATGGGCCTTAAAGAGGTGTCCAGAGTGGGGAGACTCGGGAACAGGTGGGAAGCTTGCAGAGGTGGCAAGGAATTGGTGTGGCAGGGCCAGAGATCTGTTTATTCATCAAGCATTTTGTGGGAGAGTGCAGTGACCCATGCTGGCCTGGCCTGAGCCCCCGTGAGGGAGGAGAGGGAGAAGATGGAGGAGAGAGCCACAGACCTTGCTGACCATGACCTTGGAGCTCTCAGAAGCCTGCCCTATTCCTGCGTCTCCATCATGCAGAGAAGGCCCAAGTTCCTGGTCTTGAATCTCAGGTCCCCTAGGGTCATTTAAGCCAACCCCTGCCTCTGGGTCCGATCAGGGCCTGTCCTTATTGATATTATTGATGGTGCCCAGTAACTTGAAAAGAGAAGTAAGGCTGTGAGAACATGAAGTGTGCAAATCCACAACCAAGGACACAGCTCAAAGAGCATACCCAGAACTCAGAAATGAGCCCGGGCTGGGGGAAAGCTGGAGGACAGGGCCTGGTGCTGGGACAGCTGCCCCAAGTCAGGGGCCTGAGCCGAGTTCAGGGTTAAGGAGGCTCAGGGCCCTGTGAGCTCCAACAGAAGACATTCTAGATGGGATAAGGCAGTCCATGGGGAGCTGCAGGGAATTTCTTCTTTCATTTGATGCCACTGATTTCTCTCCCTTCTTGCAAAGCTCTGCTCTCTTGGCTTCCATTGCAATTTGTCTGAGCACCTACTATGCACCAGAAGCTGTGCTGGGCACTGGGGATACAGAGATGGGAAAGCACAGAGCCTGCCCCTGCAAAGGCAGAGTTCACCGTCAAGAGAAGTTAGACATGTGCACAGCCACATTCCAAGGCAGAAAAGAGCCCAGTGGGGTCGCCGGGTTAATGCTATATCTGGGAGGACCCATGAAGCTCCCAAGGGAGGGGACGTCAGCATGGGAGTCCATAATAGAAAAGGGTTGGGGGTGGACAAAGCAGCAGCATAAGCAGGAGCTTAGAAGTGTCGCCTGAGTAGGTCCAGGGCTCCTTGTGGCTGGGACTGAAGTGTTCGTTGATCAGACCCAAGTGCCTAGAATAGATCCTGGAAAAGTCACTCAGCAAATGGTGGTTACAGAATGGAGGGAGGGAGGAAAAGAAGGAAGGAGACAGGGAAGCGTCACATATTCTGAGGGCAGGGCTGGTCTGATGAGGTTGGAAGATGGGGTATATGGAGGCATTTCAACTCGATCGTGAAGGCAGCAGGGAGCTGGTGGAGGTCGAGCCCTGTTCAGTGCCTCATCTCCTTGCCTGGCTGGGTATCCCCAGGGGCCAGGGGTTCCGCTAGAAAAGACAACAAGGGTGGCCATGATAATGGCCACTGCAGGCCCCGTGCCCACGCACCCAGAGCTTCCTGTCCCCGATGCACTTTGCCGTCTATTATGCCTGTGGTTTCCCCAGCAGCCCTGTGGGGGTAGAGAGGAATGGATTATCCACATTCATCAGATGAGCTGACTGAGGCCCAGCAAGGGAAAGCAGAGCCAGCTCCTGGGCTGGGGTTCTTGGAAAGCGGTGCCTGCAGCCCTCCTCATTTAGTGAAAAATCAGCTTATTGAACAGTATGTATAGTCGGGCTTTGATCTGGTTTAGGAAAAAAAAATAGATGGTCACATAGAGAGAGAGTAAAAAAAGGAGTGACAGGGATCATGGGTTACTGTCATTTCCTTCTCGGTATTTCTCAATCTTGCCCAGAGTGTCTACACTATTTATAACAAGTTATTGTTTTTATAAGCAGAATTTAAAAAAATGGCTGCTATAAAAGGAGAGTGGGGGGGCCGTGCGGGTCGCTGACGCCTGCCCCCGTCTCCCCGGGACAGGTGCGCACGCGCAGGTGGTCCAGGTGAACGACTCCATGTACGGCTTCATCGGCACAGACGTGGTGCTGCACTGCAGCTTCGCCAACCCGCTGCCCGGTGTGAAAATCACCCAGGTCACGTGGCAGAAGGCCACCAATGGTTCCAAGCAGAACGTGGCTATCTACAACCCGGCCATGGGCGTCTCGGTGCTGGCTCCCTACCGGGAGCGCGTGGAGTTCCTGCGGCCCTCCTTCACCGACGGCACCATCCGCCTGTCCCGCCTGGAGCTGGAGGATGAGGGCGTCTACATCTGCGAGTTTGCCACCTTCCCAACGGGCAACCGGGAGAGCCAGCTCAACCTCACCGTGATGGGTAAGCCCTCGGACCAGCCAGCCCAGATGGGGGTCCACCCTGTTCTCCTGAGAGGTGGCTGGTGGGGGGAGGCCGCTGAGGCCGAGGGGCTTGGCCATCCCCAGCGTGTGCCTCGCAGGCCCCAGACGTCATCGGTAGGCACGGTTCCCTGGGCTCAGCTTCGGGCTCTGCCGGCCAGGCTGCCCTACAGCTCACTAAGGATGGGGACAGGGGCTTTAGCCCTGGTCAGAGCTGAGGCTCAGCATTCAGGCTGGAGCCCAGCAGGGGTCACTTTCTAGTAGGAAGCAGGCAGAGGTAGCAGATACTGGTAATAAAAGGAGCCACACCAAGTATTGGCTGGAGCAGGCCAAGGCTCCAAGAAGCGCTAAGCTTGACAAAAGGGGAAACAAAAGCAGGAAGGACATGGGTTAGACTGGAAGGACTCCCCGTGAGGGCTTTGTTTGGCGAAGCTCAGCTGAGAGGCAGGGAGATGGCTAAGGAGGCCTGGAAGGCAAGGCCTGGTGGGTACCATCTTGTCCTGGGCCTGGGCCTCTTCCAGTTGTCGATAGAGCTGGTCCCATGGTCCTCTCTGGTTCTCGCAGCCAAACCCACTAACTGGATAGAGGGCACCCAGGCGGTGCTTCGGGCCAAGAAGGGGCAGCAAGACAAGGTCCTGGTGGCCACCTGCACCTCGGCCAATGGAAAGCCTCCCAGCGTGGTATCCTGGGAAACACGGCTAAAGGGCGAGGCAGAGTACCAGGAGATCCGGAACCCCAATGGCACGGTGACCGTCATCAGCCGGTACCGCCTGGTGCCCAGCCGGGAAGCCCACCAGCAGTCCCTGGCCTGCATTGTCAACTACCACATGGACCGCTTCCGGGAAAGCCTCACCCTCAACGTGCAGTGTGAGCAGGGCAGGGTGCAGCCGGGCGGGACCTGCTGGGGTGGGCGTCACTGGGCCTCCCTCCGCTGGTCTCTTCCCCACCACACATCAGCCCTCCCTCCTCTTTCACCTCTCATCTCACGTCCCCTCCCTCCCCTCCTTTCCTTGTTTTTTCTCCTCCTTTCTCATTCCCCTTCCTGCTCTGAGGTTTCATTCTTTCCACCCTCCCTCTTCCTGGTTCCGTGTCACTGTTTCTTTCCACCCTTCCCTCCCTGAGTCTTCCCCCTCCCTAAGTCCTGCTCTCCTGCCCTCGCCCTCTTCAAGCCTCGTCCCTTTCCCACAGATGAGCCTGAGGTGACCATTAAGGGGTTTGACGGAAACTGGTACCTGCAGCGGATGGACGTAAAGCTCACGTGCAAAGCCGATGCTAACCCCCCTGCCACTGAGTACCACTGGACCACGTGAGTGCCACACGGCCGGCTGGGAAGACCACTGGGAAGACATTTCACATTGGGCAGGGCTCATGTGGGGCCGAGTGCACACCCAACCCACTTGCAGGAAGCTCCAGCAGAGCCTGAGTCCAGGTTTCTCAGAGAGGATGGGAGAGGGCATAAGGGACCCAAACACAAGCACCTCTGTGTTTACCGGGGGCAGAGGGACAAACCGTTCTGCCAAAGGGAGCCTCCCTCGTGACCTACCTCCCTTCCTATCTAATAAATAGTTCCCCAATAAAGAATTTTATCATTTTTCCCTTGGTGATTCAGCCTGAGTCACTTGCATCCCAGCCCCCAGTATTTATTTTTATCAAGATATCCCCAGGGAAGCTGGCTTTCTGGAGCATCCCAGATCTTCCTTTGTTCCTATTCCTTCTTTCTGGCACCCCCAGATTCTCAAGAAGGAGGCAGCCAGCAGCCCAGGATGCTCGAGGTCTGCTCCCCCCACATCCCATTATCTCTCTCTTGACCTCACCATCTGTGGGCCCTTGGAGGGTCTTGTCTTCCCCCAGGCAGCTCTGATGGCCTGGGCCACCTTTCTGCTCAGAGAAGAGCTGGATGGGAGCACACAGAAGGACCGGGGCAAGGGGACGCCACACAGGCCATCATGGGGGCCAGGAAACAGCTGCTAGGATAAGTCTGGGCTCTTTTCTAGAATATATCTAGGTTCTTTGTCCAGGAAGCAGAGAGCATTGACCCTCCCTGTCTATATGTTCTACTTCCTGAGACCAAATTAGCTTCTAAAGGTGCCATGGGCAGGCCCTGCTTGCCAAGTTCAGCTCTGTGGACCAGGGGTGCTGCCGGCCCAACAATGGGATAGGAGGAAGGGAGAAGGGCCCCTATTCTCAGAGTGTCCAGCAAGTAGAAAAGTCCTGTGACATGCCCAGCAAGAACCCAAGATAATGAAATGTCACACATTTCTCAGCAATTCCCAAAAGTGGGGCACATCTCAGTTATCTGAGTGGCTTGTCAAAAACAAATCCCCTGGAGGTGCAACAGTGGCTCAGTGGCAGGATTCTTGCCTTCCATGCCAAAAACCCGGGTTCGATTCCTGGTACCTGCCCATGTAAAAAAAAAAACAGATCCCCAGGCCTTAGCTCCAAAGGCTCCGCCTCAGTAGACCTGGGGTTGGGATCCAGGCATTTGCATTTTCAGCACGCTCCCCAGGAGATTTTTACACAGCCAGCCCAGCATTCATCCAAGGACCAATGACTAGGAACCACGAGTAGCAGAAAGAACACTGAGTCAGGAATCCAGAGATGTGGCTGGAGCTCCGGTTCTGCCCCTTACTGGCTGTGTTTCTTTGGCCTTGAACCTCAGGCTCCTCATCAGTTAAGTGGGACAGTTCCTCCCTGCCTGTCCTGCCCACATTTCAGTGTTGTGATGATCGAATGAGAAAATGCTAAATAACATAAAGCACCAAATGCAAGAGATTGGTAGTGCTATTATCACTGTTCTTTACTCTTTCCAAGACAAACCCAACCTATTAACTTGGCAAGGGTTAGTGGGCTGGAAGCCAAGTAGATGATGCAGGGGAGGCTTCCAGGGGCTGGGGAACACGGATTCCCCTGAAGGAGATGATAGTAACAGTCCCGGGTGGAAGGACAGAGGAAATAATGTTATATTGTGTCCCCCCCCACCCCATCCCTGCAGGCTGAATGGCTCCCTCCCCAAGGGCGTGGAGGCCCAGAACAGAACGCTCTTCTTCAGGGGACCCATCAGCTATAGCCTGGCTGGGACCTACATCTGCGAGGCCACCAACCCCATCGGTACCCGTTCCGGCCAGGTGGAGGTCAATATCACAGGTAGGCGGCTATGTCCTCCCTGCCTCTTCCCCTCCACTGGCTCCTCCTCTGCCTCTGTCCCCACCTCTGGGCTGTGTCATTGCAGGAAGTTTGTGTGTTCTCTTCCAGCTTCCCAGGTTCTCCCTTGAGCTCGGGCCACTGACAGGTCTTGCTTTGCTTTGCTCTTTTCCTTGTTTAAGGCTCCGTATGAGACATGCAGGGTGACCCCCCATCAGAAAGGTGCAGGAGGGAGGACATCGATGCCGTTTACAGTGGTGCTATGTGGGGGTGGGGTGGGGGGTTAGGATGTACCCACCATCTGTTGACTGAGAGCCCTTTGACTCTGGCTTGGGAGGTGTGGGGTTGCAAGCGGAGCTCATTTCCTCTGAGCACTGCACCTGTAGTTCCAGAAACCTGCATGGGTGGGATGGAGAGGCTTACCTTGGGCAGATCCTGGAGGAAAAGCCAGGAGATAGCTCAAGCTTGTGATAGTTTTCTTCGTCCTGGACCAAATTGCTGTTTCCTCTGCATCTTTCTCTCTCTGTGTGGATAAGGAGGTTTGGCCACCTTCCCTCTCAGGATAAGGGAGAACAAAGGACAGGATGCGGACTTCCCATGGGCTTCAATGCCAAACAAGTACGGCCCTGGGCAACCCTCATCTGTAAAATGGGAGTAACATTTAAAAAAATGGGGTGACATGACCTCCCTCGAAGGGTTACAGACAGAATTATACCTAATGTAGGTCAAGCACCTGCAATCTCAGTCTGTCAATAAATGACCAGTGCTCTATTATTATTATTATTATGTCCTCTCTCACTATTATTATTAATGGAAGGATCAAAACAAGCCATGGAGGGTAATTGCCATCACAGCTTCCCACCCAGAAGACAGAATATCTTTAACATTGTAACCAGCCAGTTGCAGAGTGAGAAAAACACGAAAAAACCTCCTTGAACAGGAAGTGATATCATGCTGTGGATGAGATGGACAGAAAGTGACATCAGAGGGTTAGTGACCTCAGGGGGGTGTTGGCGAGGCTCAAGGGCACAGGAAATCGGGCAGCCGTTCCTAGGCTCCAAGCACAGCAAGGCTTGGACAAACCCTGAAGATTCATTAGCTCTGAACCTGTGTCTCAGATGCCGGTATATTGGAGGCACAGCTGCAGGAAGAGCAGCCCAAGGCTGGTCGGGGGCCAATACCTACCTGTCCTCTGCCCGCTCTGTCACCTCTCTCGCCCAGAGTGGGGCTTGCGGTGGGGGGGTAGGGTGGCAGGAGAGGGGATACCACGTGCTCTTTCCTTCAACTCTCTGCCCTTGGTTCCAGGACTGTTAAGAAACTAGAAGATGTCAGGGTTGGAGCCTGGGAGAGGATGAGGCAGGCCCTCCTGCACACTAGGGTTTTGGGGTTCTCTGCTAGAGAAAGGTTGAGCAAAGCTCATAGGTGCCTGACCTCTGGCCCCTGGGCCCATGGGGGCAGTCGAGGGTGAGGTAGGAAGAACAGGTGATGTTTCATGAGGCGTAGCTTCAGGAAGCAGGGCTTCCCTGCAGGGAGGCAGTGTCACATAAGGGACAGCGCACATCGGCCCGAGTGTTTTCACATTGTAGGCTCCCCGTAGCTGTGTGGCCTTTAGCAAGGGATCTCAGCTTCCTAAGCTATAATATGGAGATTATTACACTTACTTCAGGCTTCCTACAATCATGCAAGGAGATATGCATGCAAAGTACATATTACACTGCTTAGCACGTCACGAGCACTCCCTGCGCACGAGCACTCCCTGCATGCGAGCACTCCTTGTGCACTGATACTAGGCCCTAATGGTGGATCACCACCATCACCTCTGCATCCTCTCCCAGCCCCCACCACCCAGGATCTCCAGGGAAATCCTTGATTGGGAAGCTAGGGGAGGAGGCCAAGAAACTCTCCCGTTGCTCCTGCACCCCAGCATGAGAGGACTGGCCTTAGCCGTGGTGCTGCCCAGCCGGAGACAAGGGTGAGGCAGGAAGGTCAGGCCTCCTTTCGCCCAAAGCTCAGGTGTCCTCAGCAGGCAGTCCCACCGGACCAGGGGAAGGGGAAGGATGGGGGTAGTTCCCAGGCCCAGATTACAGAGACAGAGGAAAGGAAGGAAGAGACACCAGCTGTGGGGTGGGCTGTCTCCTCGGGGGTGGTTGCCATATGGAACCCTCCGTGGATCTGCTGGCAGGCTATGGGTGGGCAGCGCTGTTGTGCCAGCACCAGTTTCCACATTAGAGGTATGGGCAGGAGGGCAGCTGGCCCAGGGACTGTGCAGGGCTCAGCCAGAGAGGGGTTCAATGCACCCACCTCTGCCCGTTGGAGGAAGAGACGAGAATGGGGATGGTAATCAAAGACCTTAGATAAGGTGACAATGGTTGGTGAAGGCCCAGTTGGCAGGATCAGGGAGGCTCACACTCACTGCATCATGGATGGGCCCAGAGCTGTTTAGCCATCCCAAGAGTCTCGGCCACCCCAGGAGGACTCAGCCAGGTGGCCAGAGCCTTTTCAGGGCTGTTTATTCTTGTGCTCACAAGCAATTTCCAAGCAGCAGCTAACCTCACACGCCTTTGCCCACCATCAGCTAGGCACCCCCCACCCCTTCTCTGCACCACCCCCCAGTCCCCCAGGGGTCATCACTGTGTCCTGTGCTCCGAGCCCCCCCTCATCTGGAGGCAATGCATGAGCGCAAGGGATAAGTAGAAATTTAATTTTTCATTCTGGCCATCCGTTTGGGTAATAGCTTTGCCCTGGGTGCCTCTGGAGAGGAAAATGAAGAGCAGCTGGGACAGGGAGAAGGCGTGCGTACTGCAGGGTGTGTGCAGCTGTCTGGGACACTTGCATGCAAGGCTGGCCATGCCACCTGCACAGGCTTCTCTGGCCCGGGATCCTGGGCCAGCTCCGAAGCACTTACACAGGCAGACACCAGGAGCAAGTCCTCAGCCTCCAAACCAGAATGAGAGGAGCAGGAGCTCTGACTGAGAGGTTCCAGGCTGACTTTGGAGGAGGCAGCATTTGTGATGTTTCTACAGAGATGAGTGAGCAGATGGTGAAGGAAGGCTGGCATGCCCAAGCAGAGGCAAATGGCTAGAGTCCAGTGGCAAAGGGGAGACTCGGAAGGATTTTAAGTGAGGAGTGGCTTATAGATTGAGCATCCTTGGAGCTGTGATGATGAGAAATACCCAGCCAGGCATGGGGGAGACCAGTTAGCGGCTACCAGAGTAAGTGGTCCAGTTGCAAGAAACAGCAGGCCCGAGCTGTGGCCATGGGGGTGAGAGAAAGGAGGAGCCCAGTGGAGCTTGTGTCTATATTTCCATGTGGCCCACGGTCTTGGAGAAGCCCATTTCAGAGGCCTTTATGCCAAAGAGCAAGTTCACGGGGTTGACCTGGAAGCCCAGCAGTCACAAAGCAAACCAGTGGACTCCCCTCCCCACTTCTTCCAGGGGTACTATTGAGGATAGGAGGGGCTCCCTGGACTGGGCTGCAGGAGGAGAGGTTCAGGCCTCTCTGGCTGGGACCCACCACTCCCAGGACCCCCAGCAGCAGGGACGCCACCTGGGTACAGAGAGTCTCCTCCATTTCCAAGGGAAGCCCTGGGGCCCAAACTCACTTGGGGCTGAGGGCAACAGGGGCTGTCCATTGAGCTGGGAGTTCTTTAGATCAAGAATGGCAGGGTTTCAAGGTCACTGTCCTTCTGGAAAGGGATGTGATGGCTGGTGAGTGTGAGCGCCCAGATGTGGGGACGGTATGTCACTTGTCAACACAAGCAAAAGCTGATGTGCATGCTGGGTGTGCACACAGGAGCCCAGGGCTGTGCCAGAGGCCTTCCTCCAAGCAGGCAAGTGTGTCGGGGAGTCTGAGAACGCAGCTGTGCCTGGGCCCCTGGGAGGATTGGGTTCTCCTCCAGCTTGACGAGGCGCTGCCCTCCCCATGGTCTGGCGTTCACAGCTGCCGCAGCTGCAGGAGAACAGAGGGCTTCCGGAGTTTGACCTCAGCCTTCCCACTCTCCTTTTGGTCAGCTGCACAGCATGCTGGGGGATGTAGTTCTGGAGCTTCCCAGCCTGGTGCTTAGTTGCTGGAGTATTTCCTGTTTGAGGAAGCACAAGGCATTGGCTTTAGAAGCAAACTGAAATATTCTCTTTGACTCCAAACCTGCTCCATCCGTATCCTAGGTCCGGGCTGTAAACCCTTACTCTTCAACTCCATCTCAGAGTCCCCACACCAGCCCCACTCACCTCCCTAATCACTGTTCTAGCCCCTACCTTGGTCAGGGAACTAGGGCCCCAAAGCAATGCAGAGCCTCCGTCCCAGCAAGGCTGGGATCCCAGAGGGGAGGTTGCAACCCTTTAAGTACGGGAGCCAAACTTTTCCCTATAAGAGGGATGTGGAGGAGGCCACCTGGGCTACCACAGCAAGCACAAATGACCCCACCACCCAGCTCTTCTCCTCCCAGCTGCAGCCCTTGAAGACACAAAGTACTGGTGAATGTGACAGCTGATGGGATGGAGGGAGGCAGGGGGAGGATGCCCCATTCCACACACCAAACAGCCTCCTCAGTTGCAAGTGGCTTTGGGCCCCATACCTCCTCTTCTCTGCTGTACCCTCACTTAGCATCTTCACCCCGGGGACTGCAGAGCTGGAGAACCATCTTAGCCTTTCTTCCGCCTTTAGACAGGCCTGGCCCTAAAGTAGCCAGAAAAGCCGGGGTTCCCTTTGGTCCTGAAAGAGTTCCCAGAAAACAGTAAACCTCCTTAGGACTTAGAGGGAAAAAAAATAAAGTCCAATAGAAGGGGAAAGAAACACAGTAAAATCTGTCCCCAAACCACTACTCCGTCTCTCCAGTCACCAGCTCCAGAGAAACAAGGTTGCTCTTGCTTTCCCCACTTCAACCAGTGAATGCAATTGAGTGCCTCCCGAATGCCTGCTCTGCCTAGAGCCAGGCTTACCCTAACGCAGAGCCTTGCTTTTATAGAATTCATCCTTTCATTAAAAAAATATTCATTGAACTCCCACCACGTGCCAGGCAATCCAGGTACTTGGGACACCTCACAGAATGATTAACAAAGTCCCTGTCCCTTTAGAGCTTACATTTTAGCACAGGTGGACAGATGATAAACAATAGATAAAATACATTTCTAAAATTATATAATAAGTTTGAAGATGATGAGTACCATGGAAAAAAGAGCAGGGAGAGGGGTAGTCACAAGTGCTAGGGGTTGGTCAGGGAAGTCCTTGATGAGAAGGTTGCATTGGAACCAAATCTTTAAGGGGTAAAGGAGTGAACCAGGGGACATCTGGGAGAGGAGCCTTCCAGAGTGAGGGGCAGCCTGTGCAAAGGCCCTGTGGGGAGCAGGGGTGGGGCAGACAGATCCTGTGGAGCATTTTGAGCCCTACCAACTTGGGCTTTTGCTCTGCATGAAGCAGGGAGAGCATTTGGAGGGCTCTGAACAGAGAAATATAATGATGTGACTTGCATGTATAATAGGATCTCTGACTGCTGTGTTGAAAATAGACCATGGAGGAAAAGGGTGGAATTGGGGAAGCCAGTTATGCGGCAATTGCTATAATCCAGGTGAGAGATGGTGGCTTAGAACAGAGTGGTAGTAATGGATAAGATGAGAAGCGGTCGGGTTCTTGATTTATTTTGAAATGGAATGTACAGTCTGGGTGGTGACACCAGCCCATACTTGTGAAACAGGTAATACAGTAAATGACCATACTGTGATTAGTGGGGTCCAAAACATTCGATCCAGCCGAGTAAAGTGTAGGGGAGCTTTAATTCTCATTTGGTCTCTGCTGTCACAAAAAGCACAAAAGCAAATATAGTGGAACCTGTACTATACACAGCTGCAACATACTGAGTCCATCCCAAATTCTCGTGAGCTGCTGCTTCCTAAACCCCTTTCTCTGTTCCTGCAGAAGAAAAGAGCTTTATCCTGCCCCCACTGGAAAACAGGCAGAAGGACCAGACAGACCTAATCACAGTACTTGTTGTAGGGTGTTTTATCACCAAACCACTGGAATGTAAAAATTCTAAAGAGGAAAGGATAAGTGGGAGTTGGGGAAGAGAAATCTGTATGGAGAAAAGACTGGAGAACTGGAATAGGCAGAGGCAAGGAAGAGCTTTCCTGGCAGGGCAGCAGCGTGAGCAAAGGCTTGCAATAAAATATCAACTTGCACAGCAAAGAGAGTGAGCTGGCCAAACTCAAGATGAAGTTGTATGATGGCAAGCCCTGAAGACCAGACTGGCTTGGACCAACAGGCAATGGGAGCCATTGGTCTTTGAGAGAGGGAGTGGCAGTGTCTACCCAGGGAAAATTAATCTGGCGACTTTGGATGACTAAAGATGGCCAGAGGCCAAACAAAGGTAGGACTTTCAGGAATCCACTACAATATGAATATCAGATATAAAGTGGGCAGATATTTAATAGGAAGAGTCAGCAAGATTTGACAACAGATTTTTACTCAAGAGATGTAGAAGGAAGAGTCAAAGATCAATGAGCTTCTGTGCTGGAAGACTGGGCAAATGGTATTGTCAGCGACAGAAACCCAGGAGTTGTGCTGAATGGAGAGGGTTTGGAAAGAAGATGGTGAATCAGGTGGGAACAGATGGATTTGGAGAGGTGGGGGGCAGAGGGAGTAAGAATCCAAAATGAAGATGTGTTAGAGAAGTTTTTTAGTATGTACTCTTGAATATTAGTCCTGTGAGGTGGACTGGGGAAATAGTGAGAGTGGGGGCTTCGTGCTCCAGTCAATTGGAAAAACCCTACACCCTCCCTGCCCCTCTAGCAGGTAATGTGTGACAAGACTAAAGGCTCTGAGACGATGGCTTAAGGTTCCATGGGCCACAATCTGGGAAATGCTGTTCAAACAGCCTTTGGAGATAAGGTTCCAGAGTTGGGTGGATAGCTATGTTCCTGAGATAGTTTGGCAGGATAAAGTTAACACATGAAACTGAGACCAAATCCATCACTAAGAGAAAGCACAGGATGAGGGCTGAAGGTCCGATGCTGGAGCCCCCAGTGAGGCAGCTGGAGCAGAAAGAAGGGCTAGTAGTACAGCCAGAGACAAAACACTCTGAGGAAAACTAAGGGCCAAGAAATCCTACCTTGGAAGGCAAGGGAAACGTCTTCAGGAAAGAAGGTTGGTCCCTTCCACCTAGATGCCTTTCTTGTTCTCTTGGCCCCTCCGAGTCCTTGCAACCCCTCAGGGCGTGGCTTAAATCTTCTGTCCTCCAAGAAGCAGTACAAACGCCAGGTCCCTCCCCTGCACACCTAAGGCACTTCGTTGCAGGCTGCTTTGTCTTTAGAGTATCCTTAGGTTCACCAGCCAGGCTAGGAGATTCTTGTATCCTCTGGCTAACATAACAGATGCTCAGTACATGTCTGCTTATTGGGCGGATGGATGGACGGACAGATGCTGGACAGACAGACGGAGGCAGAGAGAGAATCCAAATACGGAGCAAGAACTGAAGAGGGGCAGACAGGGTGGAAGAATAAAAAGCTGGGTTCTTGCCAGCTGCCTCTGAGACACCCTTTGTGGAGGCAGCTCCCACCTCCAGCAGCCCTGAAAAGGGCAATAAGCAGATGGAGATATGGTGAGGCCAGGAGAAACTTGAGGTTCCAGCAAGCCAATTCTGGTGTCAGCAGTCAGGAAACATAACTGTATGGGGCAGCTACTCAGTGGCCTGCCCTGCAGGCACAGTGGTGACAGGGTGGGGGTGCTTCAGTGGTTGGGCTTCTCTCTGCCAACTCCTGCACATGGAGAGGCCCGGAACAGGAGCAGCTGGTGTTCCTAGCTCTGCTTGCAATCTTGACCAGATCGCCCGCCCTTCTTTGGGCCCCAGTGCTCCAGTCTGGTCTCCAAGAAAGCATCTCCTCTTTGCTTCTAGAATCTCTGCCCTGCTCCTGCCTGCCACATGGCACCCCACATACTCATGCTCCTCGGAAAAGCGTGACTCTGATGAGTGAACTACTCGAGTCAGGGAGGGAGTTGGCCAGAGCATCTGTCCAAACCAACAACCCTTTCACCCTGGCCTGAGAGAAGGGGTGGAGAAGCCAAGGTCAGCCCTCTGGCCTTGGCCTTGCATGCCTGTTGCGGTCTCCGGTGCCACCCTGTGGTGGTGCTGGGAACCGCCTCCCTTGGCCTCTCCCTGGGACCCCTTTGGCCTCAGGCCCGGCCCTGCCTTCATGCATCTCTCCAGGCCCTGAAAGGAAACCCACGCGCAGCATCGCTGCTAATAGAATAATAATCTGCCCAGGCCCCACTGGCAAAGAAAGTCACCCACTCAGCCTTCTCTCCCTCCCACCCTCCCACCTGCTTCCTTTCTCTTATTTTAGCTTTTCTTGCTTTCCTGTTTCCACTCATCCTCACTGTACACATAGTTGCACACACACATTCATCCCACGGGCAAGGTGTGCACCCTCACTCCTGGTATGTGCCCTTTGCCTTGGCTGGGTACACAAAGCCTTTGCTCTGGCCATCCCCGCAATGCTGCCCAGGCTGGCAGCATCCCCGCCCCACCTTGCCCTGGTTTCTGGCACATTGGCAGCTGATTGGCACTCACATGGCACCGGCAGGACCAGTAACTGGGACTCTATTCTTATCACCCACTCTCACCCCTGTACTCTGGGGTGGACAAAACCAAGTGTGGGGCACCCACCCTCGCCCAGGCTCTCCCTCTGGCCTGGAGTCGGCCAGTGGGGACTTTGCAGCGGCTGTACCTGCGAGAGATGCGACCTTGCGTCTTTTGGAGGCCTGACCTTCGCAAAGTCATTTCCGCTCCCTCAGCCTCCCACCATCGTCCCGTACCAAGTGGGCATTATTACACATACCTCCTTAACAAGGTGCTGTGGGGATTCAGAGACAGGAGATGCTGCCCGTGAAAGCGCCTCGTGGGGAGTGGGGGCGGGGGCGCTGCGCCCACCACGTCCGCCTTCCGCCCCCCTTCCGCCCCCCTCTCCTCGCCTGTCTCGCTCCAGCTCCCGCCGCGGCGGGGGAGGGGGAGGGGAGCTGGGGGGAGGGACCCCAGGAGCCGACTTCCCGGCCTTCCCGCCCCCAGCCGCAGACGCTGACTGTCCCCCTCGTCTCTCTTCCTCCCCCAGAATTCCCCTACACCCCGTCTCCTCCGGAACACGGGCGCCGCGCGGGGCCGGTGCCCACGGCCATCATCGGGGGCGTGGCGGGCAGCGTCCTGCTGGTGCTGATCGTGGTGGGCGGCATCGTGGTGGCCCTGCGCCGGCGCCGCCACACCTTCAAGGGCGACTACAGCACCAAGAAGCACGTGTACGGCAACGGCTACAGCAAGGCGGGCGTCCCGCAGCACCACCCGCCCATGGCGCAGAACCTGCAGTACCC